>JBBPTH010000222.1:0-10036 GCA_038094055.1 Chalciporus sphaerocephalus | reverse complement strand
GATATAGACTCTGTCTATCAATGAAATCCACGAGAGACGCCTCCACTCATCCCGTGCACAAAGGCGGGAGCTTTTACATATCTAGACCGATCACAAAGAAAACCTTCACGAGGCTGCCTCGAGTTCACGCCTCCATTGCGTCCCGCCTAGTTGTGCCACTCCGACGTCGGGTATAAATTTGTCATGTCCTCCCGACTTGGATCAGCTAGACACTTGATTTCGAGTTCCAGCCACTGGCCACTACCAACTCTCCAGACCACTCTACCAAGGATCTATTTGGTATTTAGTCTCGTATCTGCTTGACAGGGCTTTCTTGCATTCGCATTCGCATCCAAACGAACGAACGAACGAGACGCGTTCCGCTCAACGTCATTACACGGAATCTCGGAGATATATTGAACACGCATTCATCAACTTGAGCACGGATCGTTTATACGGACTCGACGCACCTGTGCCACCACGTCCGCTCTCCATGTCTTATTCCTCCAACATGTCTGCCTTGCCAGTCTCCGCTGAAGCTGATGCCACATCCTGGCATTGCCCCAGCAAAGTCAGTTGTTTGCCACCAAGAACAGTAAGTCCACTCGAGGTTCGCCCCAATCGCCCCAGCTAACCACCTTCGACAAGCACCCGTCATCAACCCAAGACTTTTACCTTGATATCCTCTTCAACCCCGTTTGGATGTCCGGGCCGCACGTGTTTTCGTTCAACAAGGATGGCACCGTCGTTCGTCCCAAGACTTGTCACTCCGAACCTTATCCAGGGTATTACGCCCACAAGTCCTCGCACTGCACCTACGATATCTCGGGCAAACCCTACCACATTGGTGTCAAGTCTCTCACCCCGGGTGCTGATGGCGCAAGGCGCCACAACTCCACTGATTCTCGCTGTTACGCCGACGCAGCGACGTCCTCGATCTCCCGTGGCTTCTGTTTAGAACAGAAGCCATGGAAGAACGTGGCAATCACCGAGGAGGACGAGGTCGCCTTCGAGGCGATCCAGATGAAGAAGCCCGTGAGCGGCTTGAAGGGGGTGAGGAAGGTCGAGGAAGCGAATCTGGTGTACACCTGGCCGCCGACGTCGTATAGTCGACTGAACCCGATCGAAGGTGTCCCAGAATGCTGCCACGACGATATGGACGAGAACGAGGTGCCGCAGCTGTCGTATGCGAGCTCAGCGGACACCTCTGATGTCGAGGAGCTGTCGATGCCCCCTCTGGACGAAAGGGAAGGGCGGGTGCCGTTTCAGGTGTTGGAGGAGCAGCCTCTGGAGAAGATTATTGGTTTCCAGAGGTTGCGGCCCAAGGTGCCTCCTTCACTCAGCCTCGAGCTCAAGTCGGATGCGGACGATTGTCTGTTTAAGATCGACGTTGCGAGCAATGTCCCAAGCTTGGATGGGGTAAGTGATCTCTTCAAATGCGAAGGTGGTTCTGGTGCTGATTCGTCTGGTGCAGCAGCTCCTGAGCCCGTTGTGGTGATCTCTGAGCTGCTTTTCCGGGAACGCTCTTCCTGGTGGCTTGATCGATATGATACCCCTTTGACGTTATCAGTGACGACCCGTTTATGAGCTGTATATTACTTAAACCCCACGTTTTATAGCGTAGATACCCCGCAGGCGCTCGGGCTTAATTGGACGGACTGTACTTTTGTCATGGACAATTTTTTCCATCATCACGAAATACCGTTGCGAGCGTGATACTACGCAGTCGATTCCTACCAGGTCACGGTGATGCGACCATTTCTTGCGAGATATCGATATCCGAGTTCATCCTCCTAGAAAAGGATCTGACCGCGGCATGCCTTGGCCATGCTTGACTTACCAAAGGCTTGGAACAGTGTCGACGACACGAGAGCTGACATAAGGCAGGACAAGACCCATGATGTGGCTGTGCAGATTTTAGAGGGCCATGAAGGCCAACTATCAGGTGCGTACAAGATCGAGTCGACACAGTCCTTGTTTTCTGACAGTCATCCAGTTTTCAAACATCTGTGGTACGGTCTACAGACAAGGAAATGTCCTCTTCACTCCAGACGGTAACAGTCTACTGAGTCCCGTCGGGAACCGTGTCGCTGTCTTCGATCTCGTCAACAACAAATCGCGCACGCTCGCGTTTGAGAACAGGAAAAACATCGCCGTGATATCTCTTTCGCCCGACTCGAACCTTCTCCTCTCGGTCGACGAAGACGGTCGCGCTCTTCTCGTCAACTTCCAACGTGGTACCGTTCTTCACCATATTCATTTTCAAAAACCCGCCAAAGATGTCCAGTTCTCGCCAGACGGAAAGTCAGTCTTTCTCTCTCTCTCTCCGACTACATGTGTCTGATATCATGCGTATCACAGATACATCGCTGTCACGCACGCTTCCCATATCCAAGTCTGGCGAACTCCAAACCACCTCGCGCGTGAATTTGCTCCGTTCGTGCTTCACAGGACTTATACAGGACACCATGACGAAGTGACAAGTATTCGTTGGTCCCCAGATTCAACGTGAGTCCGTCGCAGACGACGCTCCCGACGTGTGGTAATTACTCATATGCAACTTCAACCTGCTTTATCACTACCTCGCGTGATATGACCGCACGGTTGTTCACGCTCAACCCGCTGGAGGGATTTCGTCCCAAAACCTTTGCTGGCCATCGTGATGCCGTGATTGGCGCTTATTTCTCGTCGAAAGGAAAGGCTGTAAGTCGGCTCGTGTGCATGCCTGTGACTGTGGTCTCACTCTCTGGAAGATTTACACCGTGAGTCGAGATGGTGCGGTGTTCACGTGGAAGGAAAAGACGACAGAAGACATGGACACCGACGACGACGATACTGTAGCCATACCTTCATCTTCCACCGCTTCCGATTCCATCGCCATGACCCGTTGGGGCGTTCACGAACGACATTACTTCAACCTCCCCAATACCAAGGTCGTCTGCACGACGTTCCATCGTCCATCCAACCTGCTCGTTGTCGGCTTCTCCACAGGTGTCTTTGGACTCTGGGAAATGCCCTCATTCACGAATGTACACACGCTCAGTATTTCACAGGAGAAGATCTCTTCTGTGGCGGTCTCGTCATCAGGCGAATGGCTCGCCTTCGGGGCGCGAAAACTGGGGCAACTCCTTGTCTGGGAATGGCAATCCGAATCATACATTCTCAAGCAACAAGGGCACTACTTTGATATGAACACGCTCGGCTACGCACCAGATGGGCAAACGATTGTCACAGGGGGTGATGATGGCAAGCTCAAAGTTTGGTCTGTTCACTCAGGGTTCTGCTTCGTCACTTTCTCAGAGCATACGGCGCCCGTTATGGATGTGACGTTTGCCAAGCAAGGTGCCGTTCTGTTCTCTGCTTCTCTTGATGGTACCGTGCGGGCTTTCGATCTCGTTCGTTATCGCAACTTCCGAACGTTTACTTCACCATCACCTGTTCAATTCTCGGCACTTGCCGTTGACCCATCGGGAGAAGTCGTCGCGGCAGGGTCCACCGATTCGTTTGAAGTCTTCTTGTGGTCTGTGCAGACGGGAAAACTCTTGGACGTCCTTTCTGGACACGAAGCGCCCATTTCTTCGCTTACGTTTTGTCCTTCTGGTGCGAACCAACTCGCCAGCGGGTCTTGGGACAAGACTGTACGTGTATGGAGCGTTTTCGGTCGTTCGCGGGCTTGTGAGACGCTCACTTTGCCATCGGACGTGCTCGCGGTCGCGTTTCGTCCTGATGGACTCGAGATCGCCGCGTCGACGCTCAATGGACAGATGACTTTCTTCGACAT
Source organism: Chalciporus sphaerocephalus (assembly GCA_038094055.1). Lineage (NCBI taxonomy): Eukaryota > Fungi > Basidiomycota > Agaricomycetes > Boletales > Boletaceae > Chalciporus > Chalciporus sphaerocephalus. Next base: position 6,276 of record JBBPTH010000222.1, on the reverse strand, counting down.
TCGTTCAGGCAACCAAACGAATCTGATTGACGGACGGAAGGATATCTCTGGTGGTCGAAAAGCCGACGACAGAGTGTCAGCCGCCAACAGTGCCTCTACGAAAGCGTTCACCAGCATCGCATACACCGCCGACGGCACCTGTATTCTCGCGGGCGGAAATAGCAAATACGTCGTCCTCTACGACGTCCAAGAAGCCGTCCTCCTCAAAAAGTATCAAATTTCCCAAAATTTGTCGTTGGACGGGACCGAAGAATTCCTGGACAGTCGAAAAGTGAACAGCGCGGGGATCAATACGGATTTAATCGATGATCGAGGTGATGCGAGTGATTTGGAAGATCGGTTGGATGAGACGTTACCGGGGGCTTCGAGAGGTGCGGGTGATATGTCGGTTCGAAAGTATCGACGGGAAGCGCGGACGAAATGTGTTCGGTTTTCGCCTACGGGATGGGCTTGGGCGGCAGCGAGTACGGAGGGATTGCTCATCTATTCGTTGGACGAGACGCTCACGTTCGATCCGTTTGATTTAACGATGGATTTGACACCTCAGAGCGTCTTGGACGTACTCGCTGAGAAGGAGTTTCTCAAGGCACTCGTGTTGGCGTTTCGATTGAACGAGAAACCGGTGATTCAATGGGTTTATGAGCGGGTTCCGAGGAGCGACGTACGGTTGGTGGCGCGACAGGTGCCGGTGGTGTATGTTTCTGCGCTCTTGCAGTTTATCGCGGAACATCTCGAAAAGAGTCCACATTTGGAGTTTGATTTGATGTGGGTACAGGCGGTGTTGATGTCGCACGGGAGGTATGTAAAGGATCGAAGTGGGGCGTTTGCGCCGGTGTTGAGAGCGGTGCAGAAGGCGTTGGGGGATGTTGATCAGTCGCTATCGAGATTGTGCGATGAGAATACGTCCATGCTGCATTATTTGATTGATCAATCCAAGGTGAGGCAGGCGAGTGCGTCTGCTGAGGGAGGTTCTTGAGCATTCCAGATTTCGAGTTCACGACTCTCATGGATTTTGGAACAGCATAGATGGTACAGAGAAAAAAGTATCGACTATATTGACATTTGTCTTTTTTTTTTTTTTTTTTCCCTCGCGTGTCTGTCTGCCTAGAGCATGGTGACTCTGACTCTGCAACCGGTCCTTTTAACGTCGTTTCTCTGTCGTGTTGGTGGTAGCGGGTGGGCGTTCGTGGGGCGCGATGTGTCTCTTTTCTATATCCTGATAACCCCAGTAATAAGCGAGCGTCGTCGCGGCGAGGAGAGCGCCCGTCGCTATGATCTTGAAGGGAAAGAACGGTCAGTGACAGAGAGAGTCAGCACAGGGGGTGTGGTGTGCGCACGACTTTGTTCCTCCCGGGCTGACTATGCCAGTAACGAGACGAGAACGTTTCTTGCTGTGACTGGCGAAGGGTAAAAGACGAACGCATGATGATGGCTGATTTTAATTTGTGTGGACGTTGAGGGGAACGAGCGGAGGGTGGACTCTGGTTTATATAGGGGTGTGATGTCATCGTTGCTCGCTGTTTACAGATTACAAAGAAAGAAAGTGACAGTGCTACAGCTACGGTGCCAATGCCAATGCCAGTGCCAATGCCAGTGCTAATGCCAATGCCAGTGCTAATGCCAATGCTAATGTTTCTTGTGCGCGTCGTAGTTGTCGACGTATCGCGGTGCCTTGGTGTACACTCGGTCATCATCGTCTCTCGTTCGCTGCGGCGTTGGCTGAGGTCCAGGTCTCGGACCCGAATTGCGATCCGTCACTTTGCCAGCCTTGGTCTGAGGTGCATCCGGTACCGCTCTCTCCGCACGCGCTTGCGACGACTTTGCCCCATTTTCATCCGAGTGTGTCGCTTGCATTCCCGGCGCGGGTGGCGCAGGCGTGGAGGAGGCGTTTCCCGCACCTGGTTTACTATGATGCAATGTCGCAGGTTTGTCTGCGTTGTCGACGGGGGTCTGAGCTTGCAAGATACGATATTCCCCTATATATGCGTGCATGAGGGATTAGTGCGTTGTGTGAATAATTGGGTGAGATGTTGGGACGGACATGTTGGATACTCGCCGCGTTCTTCTTTTCGAGATTGACGGCGGACGAGACCGTACCACCAGACGCCGAGTCCTGCAGCGACGACGGCCATACCGCCAAAGAGGGACTGTATGAAACGAGACGAGCAGGTTAGTTATCATACGAGAGCGGTGAGAGGGAAGACGCTCACGGGGCCGTAGCGCACAGGAACTGGAGGGGGTTTGTTGTTCATGATGCTGTCAGAGTTGACCGTGTCTGACTTGGACGAGGTTCAGGTTGTAGTGCGGATGACATCAATGTTTTTTGACATATCCGATTATGGAAAGTCTCTGAGTCTGTGGACAACAGCGGCACGGACAAGCTGAGAACGCAACAGCAGCAGCTCTGTCCATGTCAACTGTTCGAAAGCTTGACCTCTTGGTTTCTCTTCACAGATCGTGTCGTTTGGATGACTTGTTGCAGCCGCCAACGTCTTTGCGTCGGTCATTGCTAGTGATTCACGACTGACACACTAAAGCTAGACGTTGGGTACAAGACAGTAAGTAACTGGCAACAACATGTCGACGTTCGATGTACTGTACCGTGACCTCAAGGTCTTACAGCTCGTGAGACTCCGAACTGAAGTGTCGTTTCAGTGCTTCATCAAAGCTGTGCATGATTAGCACCACGGTATTCCCGCTTCAACCGCTTCCACAACGCGTCCATGAGCATCCATCCCTTCCTATAGAGACTGTACTTCATGTCCACCTCACCCTACAGCGTCCTACCCACCCGCGACCCTCAAAACCATCCAGTCCAATCCAAACGACTATCACGGTTGCTCTGTCAAATGCGTCCACGAACACTCTTCAGCCTCCTGAAAATTGTAATACCTCTCTCCATTCTCGCGCTCTGGTGGGTCTGGTATACCTTTGAACCTCACCTCCACATCGACCTCGTCTTCTACGATCGCTACTGGATTTCCAAAGAAATTCAACCCATAACTCCCCTCGCAGGCTGTTTCAACCCCGACCGTGTCAGTCCGCTGTACAATGTCACAGAGGAACTCTATGGAAAGAAGCGATTCGAAGTACAGGCAGGTCTTCCCATGAGAATGGGTATGGAGTGCTACGCCTTCGCCGGCACCATCACCCTCCCAGACTCTCCCGAGGACACTTGGATACCTCCTCATCAACGTCACCAATTCCACACCTACTGGCGTACCGACCTCGCACCGTTCGGTGAACGTCAAGAATACATGCTCAAATCTTTCTTCGCAACACAGAACCTCGCCCGATCTCACCTCGTCCTCTGGTCAAACGGTGACCTCAGCGACAATCCCTTCATCCAAAAGTACCTCCTCCTCTTCCCAGAATCCTTTTCCCTCGGCATCGTCGACATTCCTGCCCTCGCCAAGGGCACAGCCATGGAACACAGCGAGCTCTTGAATCTCAACGATAAGAAAGCATGGGTAGACGGCGACCTTGTCCGTTTGCTCGTCATATGGCATAACGGTGGTATGTGGATAGACATGGACATGCTCCTTACGCGTGACCTCGAACCTCTCTTCGAGCACGAATTCGTCACTCAGTGGGATTGCTGGGGTAAAACATACCAAGCGCTCAACGGAGCACTGATGCACTTCAAACAACAATCTCCCTATCTCTGCGAAGCCTTCCACCTCATGGCAACATCCACCCCACCCCGCTCACCCTCCACAGACTGGGGCGCCATCCTCTACCTCCGTCTCTGGCGCCGTCTCCTCGCCGCGTCCATCCCCGCTTTCAAAATCCTTCCCTTCTGTTTCAGCGATCCCATCGCTTGCAGAATGGACAATAGCGTCCCGGATCCATTCACGCCCGATCGTCGAGATGGGCAATGGGCGGAAGGGTTGGGATTAGAAGAGGGTGGGGGACTGGAGAGCGCGTTGAACAAGATATTTGCGGTGCATTTGCATAATCGGTGGGAGAAGGCGTTTCCGAGTGGGGGATGGGTGGAACGGTTGTTGTTGAAACGGCACGAGGAGGCGGTGAGGCGAAAGATGCCGCAGGAGCCAGAGGGGTTGTGAGTTGATGATGGGTGATGGATGATAATGGCGTATCGGACTGTAATGAATGACTTGCGCGATACTATGCTTCGACGGATGTCCCTGCTTTCTTTCGCTATCTTTTGAGCGATGGAAAGGGAAAAAAAGGATCAAAACATGAACGTGTGCGTGAACACAACAAATCCGGCTGATAAAACGATGGTGCTGTATGTATTGACAGCTAGACCGGTAGCCATTATAACGAGAATAGTCATAGGCACAAGGAGCGAGTCGATCAAAAAAAGAGAGAACAAGAAAGGAAAAAAAAAATATGCATCAGTGAAAACAGTATACATCTTCTGACAGCTGAAAAGTCACGACGGCCATCCGACCACGAATGACTTTTCTTGCGTTTAGTCTAATCACAGATAGTAGTGATGGTGAATGTGATTAGAAACCAGAGATCAGAGACACGAAGAAATATGACGCACACTGCCAACATGGAATTCACGTAGCCTACGGTTACGAAGCCGGCCAGCCACACGGAAAGATGAGCGATAACAATTCGGAAAAGAGAATAAACGAAGACGCACATCGACCGAGCAGAAAGCCAAGCGCAGTGACCAAGTAAACATTGCCTTGTGCAAAATGCTACACGGGTCAGTCATTAACCGTATGATACCTGAGAGTGTGCCCACCAAAGCCCCGAGAAAAATGGCCATTGTGCTGTATACAGATATCAGATTTTAAAAAAAAGTTGCGCAAGGAAATGATGTGGGTGGCTGACCAGGTAAAAACGCCCATATTGATGAAAATGACCGCCAGGTCTTGAATGGCAGTCCGTTTCTTCCGAAATCCGGACTTCCACATGTACTTGAAGACAGAACCTGTGATGACAAAGTCACACGCAGTGCTCATGCCGAGCATAGGTAGCAGTAACTGTAAATGGTGACGACTGTGATGAATTGACAAGCGAACTGGACGAAAGTCTAGTCTCCGCACCGGAGTTGTATACAAATAACGAATGGATGCAGACATGATGCTGCAATAGATATCAGTCTGTAATTAAGGGGGATAGAAAGATACAGACCACAGGAAGGATAACCCTAGCGACATATTACTTTAGCGACCAGAATTACTCAGAAATGTGAAAGCACGTACATATACCAAAGCCTAACAATAATCGTAAACCGTACACCGGCAGACAGTTGGAGAGCGAGCAATAGACGTACCTAGTCCCAGACATGCCAGTGCAAACTTCAACAGGTTAGGACATCACCTATGCTTTGCCAGACCACAGTAGGACTTACGACGATTCCAGTGACACGCTTGCTCCTCCCGCTGACTGCTACGCTGTCAATCTCGCCAAGACGCCTGAACGAATAACTCACTGATCCATAGCCGATGAGAGTAGAAACTGACGACTGTGGTCAACACGTCGGAAACTGACTCGATAACGATACTGACCACTGAACAATGAATGTAACTATGATCTGTCATACCATGATATGAGTGCTGAAAAATGAATGGAGTCATCGAAAATCTCTCACGTCAAGTAACATCACGAGCTGAATTGCAGATCTGGATTAGCCCGAGCAGAGCGGCGAGCATCTCGTGAACGGTGAACGCTCACCACTATTCCCCTGGAGGTCGCTCATCAATATGGGAACTAACTCGTTACTGTTACGCTTCCCATGTTAATCCGTCCTCGCATTTTTGTGGGAACTGCCGATGACACAAAATGAGCTTAGACCAGTAGAATTCAGTGCCCCCAACGACATGCGCTGTATCCGCTAGAAAAATAACGAGGACCTGTTGAAGAAACTTAGACTGGTAGACGTGCGAAATGAATCATTCGTCTTGCCAAGGATTTGAGATACTTCGAATCTTTCGGAAAGCATCGGGCGTAGTAGATCGACTGTCCAAGGGTAGCGCCGTACATCCTATGGGATGCATGATTTCGAGGAAAACGGGGAGCATCCATTGAAACTCACATGTTGGCGAGGGTCATTCCTATCAGAATCCTGAGCATCAATTCACGATGGATAGCCAAATTGTTGAGACCTTTACCTATTAGTCCTGGGGCCCATGCCGACCGCACCATACTGTCGTCCATACCGGATACGAACCGGGCGGGGGGAGTGTGAACGCGGACTTTTCGTAGACTCCTTGATGTTGTGGTCAGAAAGTCTGAGATCGCGGACTTTTCTTGAGCTCTTCCAGTCATAGGCATTTACTTGCAGGCACGGAT
>JBBPTH010000221.1:0-10037 GCA_038094055.1 Chalciporus sphaerocephalus | reverse complement strand
GCTTTGCTTATGGCGTACAAGTGTATGTAACTCGCATTAGAACAAGCGAAACGGCAGAATCTCGCAAGTATACGGTGGTCAATGTACAAATTCGCTTCGATGCGACCGTCGTACAACCATCTTCACCCGCCAAAACGCGGCTTCACGTTACTCACAGCTCTACACTTCACCCCAGTAAGATCCTCACAGGGAGTACGCACAGCAAGTCATCAAACCATCCTAGTTCTCAAGAGGGAGCTGTGCACCATTGTTGTTGACAATGGACTGCCGACAGTCACCACGAATGTCAAAGCAAACGTAGTCCTCACTTGTAGGACAGGGGCTATATATACAAAATAGGTATTCTAAACATCACATGATCACAATCCAGACGCGTTTCGGTGGCACGCGCAACTCAAAACTCAAAGCGTTCAAGACTCAGATTTACAAACTTGACTCAGAACAATCATCTTGCGTGGCTCACAGGTAATCCATTTTGATAGAACAATTCGGCGCACTGATATCCATCCACAGAGAATTCCACATCCTCATTGACAGAGGATAAATACACGACGGATAGGTCAGTTCCTCTTCGCATTACGAGTCCTGCTCATTGCTGATATGTTCCCTACAACTCAGGATTACGTTTCTGCTTCCAGCGGAAGCTCCTCTACCGAGGTCGATAGTGATTCTACTGCTCAGAACTACACTCTTGCTTGCAGTGGCATCTCATCAGCTGAGCCCCTCACTCCTCTCGGCGACAGCGCTCCACAGAGCAGCACCGAACCCGAACCCACTGCACAACCCCAATCTCTTTCCTCCGCTGACAACGCTACAGAGGGTCATCTCAGCGGCACTCTAACACCTCGCCACCAGACACCTCCTCCTAGTCAGCCAAAAACTCCCCTTCCCAAGAGTCACAGCGGTAATCTAGCCACTGAACACGACTCTACCCCTCTCGTAAATAAACACACAGCCTTTCTCAAATATTCCTCGAACGTCATCGAGAACGACAAAGTTAAGATCAAACTATCATCAGAGATGCAAGGTCGCTGGGTGGGCCCGATGCCCATTCGTCAGTTCCTCGACAGTTATTTACCATTTTCTTCTACTGGTGGCATTCCATTGCCTTCCGAGGATCACTTCAGCGCAGTATTCGATCAGAAAGATGAAATCAAGCGCTATGACCCTTTCATATCTGCGATCGAGGATTGGATCCCGGAATCTTGTGCCCGTAATACAGCTCACAGTCCGGATGCGGACACACGACTGAAACCTGACGTCTGTGTCTACAAAGCTAACAGTGAAGATGTACCTGACCGCCACAAATTCTCTGAACTCGAGATGTGGATTGAGTTCAAGAGAGATAACCGTCAGGATCCATTTCGTGATCCGCCTGGGTTTGATCCTGCCACTTGCAATGAGGAGACATATTCGAAGCACCGCGAAGACGACTTTTTCACTCCGACAGACAAGGATGCAAAGTTCACTCGCGGTCAATTGGCAGCCTACGCTGGTGTTCATCACGGCTATCAATTCCGCCACTTCTCCTTCTCCGTGTTGATATCTGGGGAGACGGCACGGTTTCTCCGTTGGGATCCAGCTGGTACGGTGGTCAGCGAAGCATTCAATTTTCGCAGAAAACCAGAGATCATGGCGGAATTCTTCTGGAATTTCTCTCATGCTGGCGATGCTGCCCGAGGCCACGATACCTCCATTCGACCGGCTGTGCTGTCCCCAATGGTTGAGCGCCACGTCCGTCATGAACTGGACTTAGGGTCTAATGAGCCGTTGTTTCAATACGATATCCCTGGTGTGTCCCCCAATGGCCATTGCTACGGGCCACGACCTCCGCCCACTGCATCACTCGTCAGCCGCTGCAGTCGTGCCTTGCCCGTGCTGTATATACCGACATGCTTCACGGACGCATCTGACAGCGACAAATGGACGAGAGAGCGGGTCGTGTATATGAAGGACACATGGCGGGTCTTGTCTGTTGACCCAGACCAGGAATTTCTACCAGAACACGAGATATACAAGAAGTTGCATGATGCAAACGTGCCCAACATTCCTCCCCGCGATCTCATTGTTGGCGGTGACGTACCAGGTGGAGCGACACAAGTGCAAGACTTGGTTGGGCAACCGTGGGTTTGTGCGAAGTTGCGTATCACTCCTTTTCAACACTATCGTCTGGTCCTTGGTGTCGTGGGGCGCGATATCAGGACATTCAGGAGCACAAAGGAACTCACGAAAGTCATAGGAGACGCAATGGAAGCACACTGGCAAGCATATGCCAAGGTGAGGATACTGCACCGTGATATCAGCGTAGGAAATATCATCATCGTCGACGGTGTCGGCATCCTCATTGACTGGGAAATGGCGAAGCATGTGGATGAGATCGGGAGCAGGCGTCATAACCGCACGGTATGTTATTTGATTTGACTGTGATTACACATCGATCGGGCTTACGATTTGATAGGGTACATGGCAGTTCATGTCTGCGGCTTTACTCCAACATCCTATGAAGAAACATGCACTTTCGGACGACATCGAGTCTTTCCTGCATGTTTTGAGTTGGACTATCCTGCGCTACCTTCCGATGGACAATGAGTATGGCATGAACCAACGTCGCCGAGATCTACGAGCTTTCGACGAGGTTGAGTGGGAAGAAAATCACGAAGTCGGTGGCGCAATGAAGCAATACAAACTGCGTTCCACAGGGGGATATCCTTCCGAATACATCAAGCCCTTACAATTGACTCCGTTGATCGAACTTCTGTCCGATCTCGCTACTCCCTTCACGTCTTTTTATGCTGTTAAACCTCCAACGGAGGAGGAGAAGGCTAAGTTCGACCCTAAAAACCAACCAAGGCAAGGAGATGCTGGACGGCGGTGGTACGCGGTCAATGACTATTTGGAACACATGCAATGCCTCGAATCCTCAGAGTGGTTCATCAAGACCATCAAGGAGGCTCTGGCCCGCAATGAGTGGCCGAGTGATGACAAGGCAGATTGCACAATTATCATTCCTTCGAAGTCTGGTTACTTGCATGCGGACCCGCTACCTAAACGGACGAACCTGAGTCTCCAGGTGCAAGCAGTAACGCGCGAACCAATAAGTGCCAAGCGTCCTCTAGAAATCATTCCAGAGGAGCCCGGATGCTCCAAGCGGTTTCGTACAGGTCCGTTTTGAACATACCCCGGAGTTAGCGCAATGTTTCTTTTTATTTCCAGTCGCGATTTGTTGCAATCGTTGTTTTATACTGTAGATGTTATTATGTTTTTGTATACCTACCATGACTCGATTCCCGGATTTCCGAGCTACTGCGACAGTCACTGTACATTATAATTACTCACTACGATGAATTTTTACACCCGTGGTGAGAAACGAGCTCGGGCTACTCGGAATGTTTGTTTTCGGACTACTTTCACTGTCTTTGATCATCTCTACAACTCGTAAAAGAACGAACAAATTATGAATTATGATATGGATTAGTGCGCTCAAATTGACTGTCCATCTCCTTCCAATTGACAGCGACCACCACTCGCTCATTTCTACTTTACGTCCCCCGCCCGAGCCATTCCCCCCGGGCTGCAACATGAATTTGAAACGCACCAAGAAAACATACCTGTGACGCTTCCGTGCCACCTCCATTCGACCGTCGCAGTTCCCTGACTGCCTTTCCACTTCTTCGTCCCGGTTGATTTACACCGTAAGGTTTTGGCCTTCCTGGGGAGGTCATCGTATGAGAATCGACTTTGATAGCCTTATTAAAGTCGGACGCGGTAGGTCCGAGTCGTAGGTGGGTGATCTGCAAAATTTCGATCATGAGAGGGAGCCATGCAAGCCAATATTAATATTGATGCATCGCTCGTTCCGCTGTGAGTCATGACTGACTTGTACATACTAGTGTTTGAGCTCGTCCGATTTTCGAGGAGGACGTTTGGCTCAGCGACATTGACCGCAATGTAGGTTCAGCTCTGTCGGCCCCCACCGACGACAAATCGAATGGGGCACAGCTCCCATTGCTTTACTGCGTCAAATATTGATGATGATGGTTGGACGGTATGATACGTGACCCATTGATCTTACCGGGTCCGGCAAAGCAGAAAATCCACCAGGTGCGTTCACGGTATTGGCAGCATTGTCGACTTATCTTGTACCCATCACCCAATCCGATGCAAAGGTAAATTCAAGTGTCAAGTAGAGTAGCAAACTCTTTGCAGTGAAAGCAATCACCAGTGGACTCCTGACGCTATCCCAGATCACATATGTCGCACTAATATCTAGTGAGCAAAGCCAACAAAATGTCGAAACCAATCCCACACACAAAAAAAAACAGTACAAACCAAACACCACAAACCAATAAAAAGACCAATAAAAAAAGGGAGACGGAGAGACAAGCAACGACATACAATCAATCCATCACCCAAAACCGAACCGCCTGGGATGCGCCAACCTCGGGATGTAACAGCACAGCAGAGAGCCACGTTTGCAATTGTCGCCGTCGTTGGTCTAGGAATGCAGGACGGTATCGGGAGAAGGGCGATTTTGGTGGGAGGGAAGGTACAAAATGTTGTTGGTGTGGCTATAGATGGCGAGTTCGGTTCAGTCTTTCGGAAAAGTGGGGGCAACAAGGAGAGGGAGGGGGTTCACGAACAGGAAGACTTCGTCTTAGGGCTTGATACAACTCCACGAACGCACTGTATCGTTTATGTGCATGTATGGTCGTGCTCTAGATACCAGGAGTATATAAATTGGGCGAGAAATATGATGCGTACTAACCTCCTTCGTTCGTATGACACAGTCGTACACTGCACGACACCATATCGTATACTACATCAACCTCGAACGCGAGCGTAAAACGAAAGAACACACCAACATAGGCACCACCAAGCTTGTCGCCAACGTTCGTCCAGCCGCCTATCTTGACATCCCGCGCGAACGCATGACTCTGACCTGAGCCGTCCCCCAGCCATATGTCATGCGAGAAAATAGAGGGTGGACCCTGAGGTGATCGGGGCGCTGATATGGATATGCGGGCGTCACGGCTGCTGTCATCCTGCAAGAACACGAGCACAAGAACGACCAGTCCAGGTCATACCAACTCGTTCAGCAGAAGCTGGAACTTATAATATATATATATACTCACGTCGCATAGTTCATCATAAAACCGGGACTCTTCTTCGATGTCGATTTTGTCAGGGATGATCTCCAAAAGTGAGGCGGTGTTCCGGAAGGGATGGGGTATTGACGACGAAGGTCCAGCGGAGGGAGGCGTTGAGGAGGGCATGGCTGTAAGAAGGTATGTCAAGAAAATCGACCATATGTACGTTATGACGACTTTAGCTTGGGAGTTGGTTTCACCGAGCGTCACATGATCATTGGGTGGAGGTGCAAAATACTAACGAGATAGACTGCCAATTACTCGGAAGCACCAATAAACTATAACAATATACATGAACAGGGTACACTTGCAACGATGCAGTCAACCACCCTTTCAAAGGGAATCCTACTTTGCAGCCCCATTGCTCTCCACAATCGCCTTGATCATCGCCCCACCAATCTTGTTCGCCTCCTCAAACCTCGACTCAAAGAACGTCGCCGTTGTCATGAACCGGTCCTTGTAAAGCTCAAAGTTGCCAAACGCAACACACTGACTCCATCCTCGCGCCGCCACGACAAACTCCAGATCATCCGATCGGTGCGTCACATCGTACAGTGCTGCGTGGATAGCTGCGTCCAAACGTTTCACAGACCTGAAGAGGTACTCTGCAACCCCGATCCACATCCTGAACACAGGTGTCGCTGCGAGTGCGAGGTGGTCGAAAGGCTGGATCGATAATCGGGCCCAACAATCTACCATGGCGAGTAATGCGAGATGGGAGTTGGTTTGAGGTGCTATAGCCCCTGTTGGAGAGGTCGTTCCCCGAGGGGGAGGCCCGCCAATCGTGAACTGGTCAAGGACGTCCTCGGAGAGAAAAATAGTTGTCGATCTGCCCTCCTCGTTCTCCTTGACTGCAAACACTTTTTCGCGAGCAGCGTACACGCGTTGACGAAGACCGACGTAGTCCGCGGCGAGCATGAGTTTGAAAAGTTCGGTCGCACTAGAGGCGTAGGTGTCGATTTGGATTTTGGCGGAGGGGTTCAATATGGCGAGACCAGCGTAGACATGCCATTTGTTGGCGTAGATTCGGAGCATGATGTTGACCTTGACTGTCTCGATGCCTCCGACGTATTGACCCTGTTCCCAAGGGTATGAGCGTCGGGCTGCCCAGGCAGTGCCCATCGTGAGGAAAGCGGCATGGGTGACCGCTTGGACATTAGCAGTAACCAGGTCATGATCTTCGTAGGTAAGGTAGACGTAGCGCGATTTGAAACATTTGAATATGTTCTCTACGATACGTACACTTTCATCTGGTGCACGGTGCTTGATGATGACGAAAGGTTGACCGACAGGTGAGACACTCGGACCGTGAAGGGAGTGTATTGAGACGATGTGAACATCTGCTGGTAGGTATTTTTCAAATGCCTCTTTTTCAGGCGCCTTGACGGATGTCTGCCCAGAGACGATGGCGCCAACCTTTGTCGCTAAAGTATGTTCCGATTCCCACGGAGGATAGCGCGGTACCGATAATCAGATAGAGCGAATGCGAAAAATGGTGTTACTGACAAGGACCATACTGCTGGACTACCCGATCAATGTATTCAGCTTCCACTGAATACATGATAAAATCGGAGATGCGGGAGACAGCATGACCATCTTTATGGACGGTGATGCCTGGTACGCCTAAGACATTTAGTCGTGTGAATAAACGTGGAGGGCTTAATTGTACAAATGTCAATACCGTCGTACGTGCGTTTCAACGACTCGTATTTTTCTGGGAGATCGCATACGCTAATTTTTGGGGTGACAGTGCGTTTCAGGAACAGGCAAGGATGGGAAGATTAGCGCAAACACACACTTTTTCCAACCGGCGCTGGAGAGATGTTTGGCGTACATGGTGCCCATGGCACCCATTCCGATCAAACCAATCGTCGGCTGCTGGTCAATGGGGTGAATTAGAGTGACATCGATGGGAAACATCTTCTGTAAGAACGAGGAAGGGGAGGTTATGGTGAGGAAGATAGAAGGTGAAGCGAACTAGTACTTACCAGGATGAAATGGGTCAGAGGCGATTAGACGGGGTTATCCCTACCCGGCGTAGGTGGCGACACCCTGTGCACCTAGGAATGATCATGGAGATGGTGCGCGAGCAGTGGATGGCAAGATATCGAGGACGCGAATACCTTTTGTTTTATGTCCTTCAACTGTTCGCAAGCCCACTTGAACGAGAAGGACGATTATTTATTTTATCAATTATTTTCATAAGATAACTACAAATGGGTTATGGTTGCCATCTTGACAATCCGGCCCGACTGCACTTACGTCCCTCGCCTGATTGTTTCTGTCTTCCCTTTCCCTCTGCTCGTCTCGACGACGTCCGCTGTTCTTTCCTTGCAAACTCTGACCACCCCGTTTCTTCAAAAATTTCCCTGGTTCTCGCTTGCTCGAGAACTGGTGCACTCCCATACTCATCTCCGTCTTCGTGACTCATCCAGCCAAGCTCGGAACAACTTTTCGAGTCTTGCCCCTGTGTTAAAATTTCCAATCCCCGTATGCAGAGGTGCGTTGTCTCACATCACTTGCGCCGCGCGCGTGCACAGGCTTTCCGGCTCATTCCTTTTTCAAACGTCTTCCGTAGCATACTCTAATTCCACTCCGAATTATTATCCCACATTCTTTATCATCCACCACTCGTTTCAACTGCCCTCCTTTTGCTCAGACCCAGCACCCAGCACCTTCCCTTCCCCACCTTGTCCTGCCAAATCCGATCACGGGCACTCGGGTTTATTCATCCATTTCTCCGGAACTTTATTTAGCTCTTGGCGAGGACAACGTATTCTGTTGTATATTTACCCTCGTTCAGCGCTCTACGACCTGCTGCTTTACCAGTCCGACACTGGAAAAGCTTCTTGCTTCATATCATATTTGTCTGCATTAGCAGGAGTATTATGCAATTGCTGGTCAACCAATTCTAAACTTGCATATTTTCATATATCGCACTGGTTGATCCCCTGCTATCACTATGTTTGCTGCACCACGGGATCTCAGGGTGCGCAAGCGCAGCGAATCTCGCTCCACTGACGAACATTCCTCTACCCAAGGTGTGGTCCGCAAAGGTCTCCCTACCTCACCTGCCCCACCCCGGTATGCACGCGAGCCTAGCACGTCTTCACATTCATTAGCCACGACGAGCTCCCATCCCGACGATCATTCCGGTGCAACATCGGGACAAACGCAGTCCTCATCCACCCATAGCGCTCAGTCAACGCCAATCAGTCCGCCATCAACTGGGTACGACAGCCGGTTTCCTGGATCTCAATCATCTGCTACTTCAGTCTCAGAGTCATTGCCAAGGGTGGATACATCATTTCGCTCCGAGTTCGGTTTGTTGAATTCGGAACCTCACTCTGCCCATGCTTCCATGCCAGGATCAGCGTTCTCCCGCTCTTCCCTTCCGGCATCGCCTCGTTTCCGCTCAACTACCGAGTCCTATGTTCGCTCTTCGGCTCGACAGAGTCCTCACAGGTCTCCTCCCGAGAACTTCTCCACAAGGCCATCTACGGCACCACATCCCTCGTCTGTTGAGGCAAAGAAGAATAGTAACAGCCCAGTAGAGCAACACAGTCGCTCGCACTCGCGACTCACCGTAGGGATTAAAAATCTTTTGGTCAAGCCCAGTCTGCCTTCCCCTTCCCGCTTTTCACTCAACTCAGCAGCCACCCGTTCTGACAGTGAAGTATCCTCCCGCTCGCATACTCCAAACTCAAAGACAGCGAGGCCTCCCGATCTCGATGTCTCAGCTAGCACTGGCGTTCCCCTTCCTCGCCCAAGGTCTCCCACACACCCAGCGGATGTGCACCGCCGATACGCGAGCGAGACTACGAAGGTGTACAAGTCACGGACGGACACTGCACCACCTGCAAGCCAAGAGAGTCTCGAGACAGATGCGCATCCCCCGCCTCGAGGGAAACCTCGCAATGTCCTTCGACGCCGCCCGAGCAGTGCCAAGCTCCCAAAGGGAGGCAAACGTGAGCGAGAGTCGAGCCATCCTAAGGACGACGCTGATTTGCCCATCAACGACGGTCTGCGACGTTTAGACACCATGTCCGCGGAATTGACACCGGCTGGAGCCGTCGTCGAGGCGTATAAGCGACAGGAGCTTCATCGTGAGGACGTTTCGAGCCCAACCAAGCCTTCGACGCACGAGCAATTTGTCATGAGCCCTAAGCATTCGACCGAGATTGGCCGCGCTGGCGATGCTCAGGCTGAGGGTTCTCCGACACCTTATTACACCGTGTTTGGCACTTCGTCGGAGCGTCGCGTTCGAGCGGGTGGTCCTGAGGATCGGTGGAGTCGGTTCGAAGGTCAGATGACAGGACAGCGTACATGGGTTGGGACGTCGATCGTCTCTCAGCCTGAGACGGGTGGTCGTAGTCTGACACGCAAGGTATCAAGTCGGTGGAAGAAAGTCAAGGGTGGTAGCGTCGCGACTGAACAGTCTCCAACTCGAGGAGAAGTGAAAGGAAGACCGAGTTTCCAGGAAGCTTGGTCTGGTAAGAAGTCGATTGACAGAGATGGAAGGACATTTGGGAGGTCTATGGATGGGGGATCGGATCTGAGGCAGGACGTTTGGACGGGTACTCATGCTGTGAGTCATGCACGGTCGGGATCTGAGAAAGGGGAGGCAAAAGAAGGAGTAGAAGGGGGGAAGCTTTGGCGGTTGATGAAACGCATTAGCACCGGGGGGCTCCGGGATCGTTTCCAGGTTGACAAGGTCGTTCCTCCGGTTCCCGCAATTCCCAAGGAGCTACTAGGGAAGGTGAATCAAGGTGATCGTCATGACAATTATGCTGACTCTGGCTGGCGACATCCATCAACGTCTCGCGTTTCACCTCATCGAAAGTCGGACTCTTCACAAGAAAGGGAGCATGCGGTTACGATGCCAAAACC
>JBBPTH010000220.1:0-10314 GCA_038094055.1 Chalciporus sphaerocephalus | reverse complement strand
CGCGTCCAGGACATGTACAGGCCACCAAGATTTAAGCGGAGAACAATAACATTTGTTTAGATCAGACTGTAGGAACGAGTTAGCACCATGAACTATAAAAAATATGAAAATATTTTAGGTAGTTATCATGCGTCCACCATCACTTGGGCCACCACCAAATCCGGTAAGTGATATCTTACCGAAAACTGATGAGATAATCGCACGGCTCATTCTCACTGTCCGTGCTGCCAACCAATGCGCTTTGTTCGTCCGCCATGTCTTCATTGTTTCTGTGGCTCCAGCTTTCCTAACTTGGGGTTTGCCCACCCCTAGCATATGTGAGACCTTCTTCTTGGTCAGCCATCGCATTACGCTGCTTCTGGGAGTTGGACTTTGCGTGACCAGCCATAACACTGAAAACCGTTTATGTGGACTATACTATTTTTGGTTTATCTGTACACATTGATAAACAGCTTGATGTCCTCAAGCGCACTCTTCACCGGCATCGTGCTGGCAAGATGAGGAAGCCTCGATCCTCTGATCAGGTGCTGGGACCACAAAGCCAACCAGCAACTTGACATGTTCCAACAGTAATAATTCTACCATGCATTCCTATTTTACCTTGGAAACTATGAAATATCATTATTTTAGCTATTAATCAATATCGATATGTCCAACAACCAGTTGATGCGTGACTTATTTCTCGGTCAAGTGTAGCTAGGTATCATATTTCATCATGCCAGTGGTTGTTTTGTTTGGTGTGGCCGGAATTCATGCGCTATTTTCATTTGGCCCAAGTGCCGGTGTCTGGCAAGGAGGACATCACTACACTTTCACACGGTCTGTGTCAACGAGCATGACTTACACTTTGTCGAGGGTCATATTTGCTTGCTTTTGATCATAACTTTGGAGTGTGCACCTCGAACGGGTCACATCAACGCCAGGGAAGCACTCGGACTGCTTATTCGCTTCGATCATGGTCGAAGCAATCCACCACCATCGCCCGACGCTCAAACAGGTGAGCAAAAGATCATATCACAAACCTCCCATCTTTCTTATCGACATCTCACAGAAAAACAAACCCTTCAAATCGAAGCATGCCACTAAATCATCTCTCAAAGAGGTCGCTAAAGGACGCACCCAACGTCCTAATCCAAAATCGCCCGCGGTTAGCACCGCTGCACAGGCCCGTATGAATAGACGTAATACCCAAAAGCAAGCACAGACTGCAAAGCGTGCTGCACTCGTCGCTGCTACCCGTATTTTCAACGGCGTAGATGGCGCACCTCGGATTGTCGCTGTCATTCCTTTGTGCGAAGACGTCCATACGGAGGAAGCTGTACGCGCACTTGCGACATCCGCTGCGGAAGAGGTCGACATTACAGATCACTCGGCTACATGGAGGATGAAAGCAACACGTTTCAAAACCTCCCTTCAATTCATCCCCGTCCAATATGGAAAACACTGGGAGGCATTAGATGCTGCAAAAGCGGCCGATTATGTTCTCATCTTGCTCAGTCCGACCGTTGAAGTCTCTCAAGCGGGTGACACCCTCCTTCGGACTTTGCAAGCGCAAGGTTTTCCTACAGTCGTATCTGCGATTCCGCCGGACCCATCGACATCTTCTCTCGATCAAAAATCGCGCTCCTCTATTTTGAAATCCTTGCTATCGTTCATGCAGTATTTCGACCCTTCGCAAGGCCGAGTATACGACCTATCTTCCTCATCTGACTCACTCAGCGCACTGCGTTCTTTAGCAGAGGGGCGACCAGACGAAGTACGATGGCGATCAGGAAGAGCATGGATCGTGGGAGAAGACGTGCAATGGGAAGATGGAACATTGAAGGTCACAGGTATCGTGCGGGGCAGTCGTCTGAGTGCCAATAGGCTCGTCCATCTACCCAACTTTGGCGACTTTCAGATATCGAAAGTGTGCCTTTCTTCCCCTCAGATCATCGAGATTTCCCTGATGCGTTATCTTCAATAAATTATGTCCGCCCCGATGAATCGTTCTAAACCTCACAAAGTAGCGGCGATGGATGTCGAACCTCAGCTTCTTTCAGAAAGGATATCATCTTCAGCTGATTCCATGGTTTCGACAAATGTGCCAGATGATATGGCGAACGAGCAAACGTGGCCGACCGAAGAGGAAATGGCGGGAGCAGGCACGCAAGAGGAGGGTACCGACGATATCGACGTACCTGATGCCAAAAAGGGCACCACGCCCAAACGAATCAAGCGTATACCGAAAGGCATGAGCGAATATCAAGCTTCTTGGATTGTCGAAGAGAGTGACGAAGAAGATGTTGACGATGAGGAAGCCAGTGACGTTGATGGAGGTGAGAGCGTCCTAGAAGCAGACGAGGAAATGGTGCCCGTTGACGAGACGATGGAAGTGGAGAGCGAGAGGAAGAGCGTGGTAGCGTTCCAAGACCTTGATGTCGAGGAGGAAGAGAGACAACTGAAAGACTGGCGCCGCCGCGCGCAGGAGGAGCGCGATGCACAAGAGTTTCCTGATGAATTAGACACGCCCCAGGACGTCCCTGCTCGTACCCGATTTGCACGGTATCGCGGCCTACGGTCGCTGCGGACAAGTCCATGGGATCCATACGAGAATCTCCCAAAGGATTATGCCAGGATATTTGAATTCGAGGAATTCAAGCGGACAGAACGCGACGTTATCAGGGCTGCAGAGGCAGATGGCGTAGAAGTATGTTCCTTCCACTTATCATCATCTGTGTACGACTGATTTCGTTGATATCTTTTCAGCCCGGAACAAGGGTTACGGTGTATGTTGACGGGGTTCCACA
Source organism: Chalciporus sphaerocephalus (assembly GCA_038094055.1). Taxonomy (NCBI): domain Eukaryota; kingdom Fungi; phylum Basidiomycota; class Agaricomycetes; order Boletales; family Boletaceae; genus Chalciporus; species Chalciporus sphaerocephalus. The sequence continues at coordinate 7,525 of JBBPTH010000220.1, read as the reverse complement.
ATCGGCCAGTGGATCGGACCGCGGACTGACCGTCCTCTATGGTCTGCTGAAACACGAGCACAAGAAAACAGTCATCCACTTTACTGTTCAGCGCAATACAGAATATTCAGGGTCTGTCAAGTCCAAGGACCCACTCGTCCTATGCTATGGGCCTCGTCGTCTCCGCGTCAACCCAATTTACAGTCAACACACGCGAGGGGGTGGTAAAGGCGCCAACAACGTACACAAGTTCCAGCGCTTCTTATGGCACGGGAAGACTGTTGTCGCGAGCATCTACGCACCCGTCACATTTGGCAAACAACCGTGCGTCTTGTTGCGGGAGACGGGGAACCCGCAAGGTGAGAGTGACGCCCGATATCGACGTTCCTGGGTCTAATACTGACATCAACCCTTCCCTCGTCGTGTGCGTCTAGCTCCGGAGCTCGTCGCGATGGGATCTTTCCTCAATCCCGACACGACACGCGTCATCGCCAAACGTATCATACTCTCTGGACATCCCTTCCGCGTCCACAAAAAGACAGCGACAGTGCGATACATGTTCTTCGATCCCGAGGACGTGGTGTACTTTAAGCCGATCCAGTTACACACCAAGCATGGCCGTACGGGACATATTCAGGAGTCGCTTGGGACGCATGGGTATTTCAAGGCGCACTTTGATGGACCGATGACGCAGATGGACACGGTGTGCATGGCGTTGCATAAGAGAGTATATCCGCGATGGAGTGAGCTGTGGTATGGGCCTGGGTCACATGAAAGGGATGCAATTGACGATGTGATGATGGAGTAGAATGCCGTTTGATATCTGAGCTGCCCATCTCTGTATAACAGTGCACAGCTTAAATCGCTGCTTCGCGCTCTTGATATATCCAACTCCGATGTCGTTGTTACAACGCTGCGTATTGGCTACATGAGAAGAGTACATACAAACAAACGGCGTGTGACGTGTTAATTGTGGTATCTACATCGTGAAGCAGCAGATATGCACAACGAAGTGTCCAGAAGAAGAAGCAGATGACAAAGAAAGACGAGAGAAAGAAAAAATCTAGGCACCCGTTCTTGGACTAAAACCCAGAAAGTCTGTATCACATGTCTTCAACGCACTCACCGATCCTCGAATGGATTTTCGACGAATTCGGCTTCCTCTCGTTCGTCTGCCGTGCTCGCGGTCGAAGTCTCGGAATGCGTGGGCGCCATGGGTGGTGCAGCAGCGCCAGTGGTAGGTGGTGACACGAGCGATATTGGCCGTTTAGGTAACAATCCAAGCTTACCTGGTCGCACGAAATGAGAAAATATAAAACTGTTATACGAATGAATAAAACGTACTGAAATCGACAGAACCATTCGCACTGGTTCTTGGAGGGGATGCCGTCGTGTTCGTGCCTATCGGAGAGAATGACCGGGATGGTGATGTGGTCAGGGATGGACGCGACTGTGGAGATGATGGCCCACTCTTGTAGGATGGTGGGGCGGAATGGGCACTGGCGCTATCTGACGCTGGTGGTGGCGTTGACGGGCTCTCGGTCAAAGGAGGGGCTGTATTCTGCGTGTCGACGGGCGCAGCAGCAGGAGTGGTGAGATCCCGGAGAGTGATCGGCGCTTCGTCTTCATCTCCATACAGATCATAACCCTGAGTATTTGGATCGTAGTAAGAAGAGTGCTGCGCGCCAATGGACTCCGCAGACACCACAGCAGATGAGGATCGGATTACGCCGGATCGTGGAGGTGATGATGAGACTGAGAACGACTGCGAATTCGCGCGAGATTGGGTCCAGGTTGGGGATGATCCGCGTACGGGAAGGGACTGGCTGGTTTGCCGTCGTGAGTTGGGCTGTGCATATGCTCCCTGTCCTGCGCCTTCGTATGGTTGGTAATATGGACCTTGAGATGGGGCTGAGGGTTGATTGGGAGGAACGTTCGAGGGTGATCCTCCGAAGCCGGACCACCCTTGGCCTTGATCAAATTCTTGCATTTTCGCTTTCACTTTAGATACGATTGAAGTAAATGTCTTCTTTCCGGCTGCGTGGGCGGCGATTTATAAGAAAGTGGACAAACAACGATAGCGAACAAGGTGATAAGTGAACCAATCTGACGCGGGGCGATATATATCAACAGACGTACATTCAGCGATGCGATTGAATCCTTCTTGGAATTCTGCTACAGTATCTCTCCCACCTTGGCCCGGCGATTGACCCTGAAGTTGCGGCTGGGACTGGGCTTGACCACCCCAACGGGTTCCCCGACGTGGCTGATAAGACTGATACGTGGTTTGCCCTTGCGGGGTTTGTGGTTGCCATGCTCGAGAGGCGGCTTCCTCCTCTTCGAGTGCAAGCCTTCGCGCGAACTGTTCATCGAGCGCCTCTTGTGAGAGGTGTTGGGCATCCGAGAATGGGAATGATTGAGGAGATTGAGATCGTTCCGGAGGAACGAACGACGGATCGTTCATCCCCAGAAGGACGTCGAGAGCACGATCGTGGTCATTGTCGGTCGATTCCAGAACTGAAAGGCTAGGTAGGATGTTAAGATGAGCCATATGTAGAATAGGTGGATGTGGATAACGAACATGACGGCCTCGTCGAAATCTGGGAAGATTGACTTGAGCGATGCAACCTGTGGGTTAGTTGGGATCGTGTCTGGTGTCCCTGGAGCAGGTGATTGTGTTGGCACTTGCTGAGGAGGTGGAGGGGAAGGAGATAAGATCATATTGGTATCGGAAGCACCAAATGTATAGTCAGGAAAATTGGATCTACGTTCGCTCGTTGATTTCGAAAGTCGTTGAACGTGCCCTCGGAGGGTTAATGCTCCAAATGCGTTCGATTTAAGTTTTTCAGGGTTCTGGAGCGCAGTCTGCGTTCAGCGTTTGACTTTGCTACGTCGACTTGGATGAAGTATCAGTGCCAGTGAACAGTGCTGTGCCGCAGTCCATATAACACCGTCGCGAAACAAGGGTCGAAGTGGCTGTGCTCATACTAACACGCTCTATCTGCTCCGGGAAATCGGTCGTTCGCATCCGAGGTAGTCTCGAAGACCCGCTATTGCCTTCACTACGACGCTCAAGAATCTTAGCCTAGATGTGCCTTTCATGATCTCTGCTGGTTTCGGCATAACCGAGATTCGGTAAGTACACAGTCCATCTACGAAAGCTAATGAGCTCTTTGCAAAATGCTAGTCAACTGACGAACTTCCCCTGGTACTTGGAGCACAGCCACGTGCTTCTCGCATCTTCAACGTAACCCTCTGCGATCATGTCCATCAAATTTGCTTTGGAAATTTTGTGGGTCCTGCATCTTCTCTCCTTCCCTGAGTTGTTACTGATACGCAGACACACAGCAACCGCCAGCTTTTCTGACCACTGCTGATATCCAACTGTATCGTCGCACTTCCTTGCGCTCTTTCAGGAACTCTAGATGACACTTTACGAGGACTTGATCGCACGTTATAAACCCCACCCTTTCTTTCTAGCCAAGCTCGCCACAGTGTATGCTCAGTCCAACTCGCCTGCCACTGCCCTACATTACTATCAGGACGCTCGGAACTTGATATGCGAAATGAATGCTGAGGATTCTGCCTTGGATGCGGTTATTGCACATGTATTCGAGGACGTTGATCACGTGTCCAAGGCGGCCTTGCAACAGAACGACGACCTCACGAGCAAAGGTAAGCGTTCACTAGCCTGATCTATACCAAGCCCTTTCTTACCTTTCTATCTGCTAGGGGCTTTCTCTGCTCAACCCTGAGATACAGCAGGGCCCATAGATTTCCACACACAAGAATCTCCACGACTACACCAAGATATTGAAAAAATTCTGCTTGTGGTCGCTTGCATTCTCTACCTGTCACGATGTTAGATTGTATGAAACTGATGAAAAGATCGTTGTCATACCCAATCACGCAAAAGTCCCAGAAGAAGGGAGAGGTTCTCAAGATTGGATCCCAACACTATCTCTCGTACAACTGCCACTTCTCCTCGATCTGAAGCACCAGCCTTGTAGACGAAAAAGGCCCACTGTTCTCCACTCGTGATACAACCTCTCATGATAGATAACCTAGGGAATGACTTGGTGAATGTTGCCCATACAAAAGCTAGCAACTGACCCGTGTCCTTTGCAATACAAGGCGATCGCCACAACAGCCCGTGGGAGAGCCACTTTCACATTGTCCCGTTTTGCCTCACAGATATTGGCATGATGTGCTATACCAGTATTATGAGGTGCGAGCGCAGCAACAGGATTCTCGAGCAGCAAGTCTTATACAATAAAATTCTCAGCCAGAATTATCAAATACATCCATTGAATAGATACACCATTGTACTTCTGTTGAACGTACTCATAATAGAATATACGTGAGACAGTAGTTTACCATATACGTGTACACTACTTAGTTCATACACAGTTCGTCTGAGTTATAATAGCTCTTTTACTGCTACCACATCTGTGAACGCTAAGCCACAAAGCTAAGTAAGTAAGCTACTTCCTCTGTGTAACTGAGGTAGCAGGGGCTTCTGCCCCTGCACCTCCTGTTGTCTGCTTTAGTTTCAACAGGTTATGAGCCCTGCCAGCGGTGTAAAAACCCTGGCAGTAAACAGATCATATGCTAAGATGATGATGCGACTGGCTAATGCCTCGCTCTGAATCATAAGCATCTACCTGGATCATGATGCAACTAAGTCGCTCTTAATCCATGGTTATAAAAAAAAAAAAAATCTCGCGTATGGATTTGCTACTTGCAATCCTAACTGCGATTGATATAAGACCCTCACGGGGTCGCTATGTCAGATTGATCTATGAGGCTCTGACTGCGAAACACTTAGTTTTTATTATCATAATTCATTTGAATTGAAAAACTAACGCGTCTGCCTACAGATCTAAATCACCTTCAAAATCATCAATAAAATGTCTACCTCAAAAGATGTTACTTCTGCTTTCGGTTCCGTCCCCACTCTCGACGGAATGAACTATCAGCGATGGTCCACTAAGATCAAGACGTATCTTCAAGCAAATCAATGCTTCTATGTGACGAAGAAATCGGACGACCTAGCGGACAACGACTGGGAAAAGAACACGGAAAAAGCTATCGGCATTATGAAAATGAAGATGACCGACGCTCTCCAACACAGATGGAGAGACATCGATAACGCTAAACTTCTTTGGGACAGCGTTGAGGCGGAGTACGCGAAGGTATCACTCGCTACCGTCCACGCTGTTTACAACGAACTACACGACATTTCTTTCCCTGCCAACAATCACCCTGGCCCCACTTTTTCAGCCATCCGCGACAAGTTTGCTCGACTAGCAGACTACCAGTTCCCTATCGCAGAACGAACGCAAGTTCTCCTGCTCCTTTCCAAAGTCTACAAAATCCCCTATATGACGTCGTTTACTCAGTTTATCAACGCCAAGTCAGGCGATTGCACCAAGCTATTCAAACGTACACATCAAGTAGCCACCACCGCCACCAACGGTACAGTCACTATGACGGCGGTTCCATACGAGGAACCTGGAGAACTAGGGATAAGCGTCGCTGAGATTGAGAAAAATGTCACGCTTTCATGGCAACACCATGTCACCACACGGAAGGCTGGAACATCGCAAGGGACTGGATCGTCAGTCATCAACAATCGTACGACAGCAGTGAAGAACAAGGGGAAAGATCCCAGCTTCTCTCAGCAGCAGCAACAACAGCGTCAACAACCCGCCGCGTCGCAAGACGATACCAACAACAAGGAGAAGAAGAGAGGAGGGAGGTCGGCCGAAGGAAAGGCCAAACAGAACAAGAGGAATAGACAACGCAAGGAGACTCACGCGCACATCGCGCAGGAAGAGTCCTTCGCGTTTACCTCTTGGACACCGGCTATCACCATAGATCCCGCCTCCACGTCTTTTTCTAGTCCTGTCGAAGACCCTCGAAAACTCGCGCATACACCTGGCGTACAACACTTCGGACCGCCGGCCTTCAAGCACACACAGAAGGCCATCAACCTTGCTCACAGGATTGGGTGTACTCCCACTCCCCAAACCCTTCGCTGCCTTGACAAGGTAGCAAATCGGGTCGAGCAGTTTGACCCAACACCAGAAGTATATGAACGTCCCGCTAAACGCCCTCACCTCATGGAGCGTATTGACTGTTCAACGCCGGTCGCTAGCATCGAGGAGTTACCTGATGAAGAAGACGAAATTGTTGTATCGCCGCCGCCATCTCCCATTCCCTCCTCGTCAACATCATCCGCTGTCTCCACCCCTGTGGTCAAGTTACCACGTCACCGTCGCAACAACACCTTCGGTGTTGAAATAGACTACATACCATCCACTCCAGATGAAGACACTGTCTCTCTGGGTGATCATGACATAGACGAGTATATTTCTCGTTTCTATGATCCCACAATCAGTGACGATGAAGAGCTGAATAAGCTCGAAAATCATTACTTCAATTTCAACCAGGACGATGTCGAAATGGACAATGAGTATGTTATTAGTTCCTCGCATCTGACCACTAACTCACAACTTCCTTATTCACAGGAGTATGTAGAGTATATACTATCATGTGCGTTAGATAGCGACTAGAATAAAAATATTTCTATGTCCCAGATTGAGTCCAAAAACTGCGAAACGTGTTTAAGTTCTAAGAATGAATACCCAGACGACATCTGGATTCTTGATTCAGGTGCCTCGTCACACTTCACGTTCGATCTGAATGATTTCTCCGAGTATAAGGAATACGACAAGCCTCGCCCTGTGCGAACTGCAGCTGGTCCTACCTATGCTCTAGGAGAAGGTACTGTCATCATCGAGTATAAAAATATTCGTAAAGAAAGCTCGATAGTACGGCTATTTCCAACAATCTACATGCCTAACTCAGGCGTGAAGTTAGTTTCCTTGGGTACCATTCTAAAGGACAAGAACATATTTGTCAAATCACATGGAATATACTTTGACATATGTCATCGTCAGAAGAAACAACCAATTCTTCAATTCCATACTCATCCAGGATCAACGATGTACATGATGCGTGCTGACGTCATTCATCCTAAACGCAATCAGATCGCCTCGCTATACGCGACGGATTATGATTTGATACATTGAAGACTCGGGCATGCTTCTAAGGAAGTAATAAAACATGCCCAAAAACACTTGAAAGATTTCCCTGCGGTTAATGTACCTGCGGAAGAACATGTTTGCCCTGGCTGCCAACTTGGCAAACAAACTAATAGGCCTTTTCCATCAACGGAAAGACGCGCTTCTAAAGCGTTTGAACTGATTCATTCAGATCTTAAGTCATTCGAGGTGGAATCGTATTATAAAAAGAAGTACATCATTATATTTTATGATGATTATTCCTCAATGTCTTGGATTAAGTCATTGCGAAACAAAAATGATGCATTAACGGCCACAAGACAGTTCATTAAGTATGTCCACAACCAATGGAACAGCCAAATTAAAGGCTGGATGTCCGATGCCGGGGGGGAATACAAATCCCATGCTTTCGACGAGATGCTTCGAAATGAAGGCATTGAAATTAGGGTTAGGTTAGG
>JBBPTH010000219.1:0-11041 GCA_038094055.1 Chalciporus sphaerocephalus | reverse complement strand
GTCTCATTCAAACGAGCTCGGTCAGGACTTGAAACTGGCACTTAATTCCATTAAAACAATAAACAATGAAATCCCAGAACAACTTCACATTTGTGGAAACAATTCTAAAGATATCACCTTATCTATCAGCATAGCTCCTATTAATAGCAAACAGTTTATATCTGCAGAAGCCCCATTGGACTCAGGTGCCAATATAATCTTTGTAGACAAATCTTGGGCTGAAAAATATAAACTACCACTTTTACCTCTTTGATATCATTTACCAGTGTACAATGTCGATGGAACTAGAAATTCCGCAGGAGATATCACACACTATGCAGAAATAATCATTGACTATCAAGGATATTGTGAAAAGACAATAGCTGAAGTAACCAATCTTGAAAAGAATCAGTTTATTCTAGGATATACATGGCTAAAGAACTATAATCCAGAAATAGGCTAATCACAAGGCAAAGTTCTCATGACATGCTGTCCATGGACTTGTCAAGATCTTCAATAGAAATCTTCATTCTCACATCAAGTAGAAGAAGAAGAACGTGTGGTACTCAATCATGTGTACACTCTCATGAAAGAAACTCTAGAAAAGGACAAACTACCTGAGAAATCTCTGGAAAAGCTTGTTCTCTATGCCTATCACAAGTTCATTTACCTTTTCAAGAAGAAAGAATCCAAGTGTATGCCCACATGTAAGCCATGGAATCATGCCATAGATCTCAAAGAATCCTTCATGCCAAAGAAAGGTCGACTAATCCCTGTATCACTGCAAGAACAAGAAGAAGTTAGTGCATTTATTGATGATTAACTCCAAAAGGGGTATATTCATTGTTCTATATCTCCACAAACCTCTCCTATATTCGGTGTTCCAAAGAAAGACAGAAAGAAATGCATGGTACAGGATTATACATATCTCAATGAACACACGGTGAAGAATAATTACCCACTACCTCTGATATCTCAATTGGTCGATGAGCTAAAAGGAGCTAAACTATTCACCAAGATAGATCTCAGATGGGATTACAACAACATCTGAATCAAAGAAGACAATGAATGGAAAGCTGCTTTCATTTGCCACTAAGGATCTTTCGAACCATTGGTCATATATTTCAGTCTTTGCAACTGTCTAGCAACCTTCCAAACAATGATGAAGGAACTATTTGCAGACATGGAAGATGTTGTAGTTATTTACATCAATGACATCATGATCTTCATGAAAACAGATGACATAAAGGAACATGACAAAATAGTTCTCAAAGTTCTCGCATGCCTAGAAGTAAATGACTTATTTATTAAACTGAAAAAATGTCACTTTCATATCAAAGAAGTTGAATTTCTTGGTATGACAATAACCCTGAAAGGGATTAAGATGGATGATAATAAAGTCAAGGCAATTATCAAATGGTCAACTCCAACCACAGTCCGAGGAGTTAGAAGTTTCTTAGGATTAGCCAACTTCTATTGCCACTTTATTCAAGATTATGTGCAAATCGCATGACCTCTGAATGATCTTACTAAGAATGACATCCCTTTCTCATGGAAAGAACCATAACAAGAAGCATTTGATATGCTAAAAAGAAAGTTCACCAGCGCCTCTATTCTTGCTTTCCTAGACAATGACAAGAAGTTTCACTTAGAAATTGATATATCTAATTTTGCAACTGGTGCCCTTCTATCTATAGAGCAAGATGGTAAATGGCACCCTGTCGCATTCTCATTGCACTCAATGTCACCTGAAGAATGTAACTATCTGATTGCAGACAAGGAAATGCTAAGTGTTATCCGAAGTCTAGAACAATGGAGGCATTATCTAGAAGGTGCAAAATAGGAATTTGAAATTTGGAACGACCATGTGAACCTTCAATGGTTTATGCAACGACAAGATCTAAACAGATGACAAGCTAGATGGTCACAATACCTCTCTTGTTTCAATTTCAAATGAATCCATAAAGCTGGATCACAAATGGAAAAAGCTGATGCTCTCTCTCGAAGAGAAGATCATACAATAGGAATGGAAAATGATAATAAGCAACTCTTAGTCATTCCCTCAGAACAAATAGCCACTACATCAGTGCATCTAGCCATGAATAGTAATGACATTCTAGAAAAGATAAAGAGAGCAACATGGAAAGTTCGCGAATCAGAAGCTATTAAGCTTTGCAACCAACATGGCATCTGCATAGAAAAGGACAAACTTCTTTATGACAAGAAAAACTGGATTCTTGTGCTGAATGATCAGGATCTTCGCATGGAAATCATATGCCTACATCATGACATTCTTATCTTAGTCATCCCTCTAGAACAAATAGCTGCTACATCAGTGCACATAGCCACAGATAGTAACGACATTCTAGAAAAGATAAAGAAAGCAACGTGGAAAGTTCACGAATCAGAAGCCATTAAGCTTTGCAAGCAACATGGCATCTGCACAGAAAAGGGCGAACTTCTTTACGACAAGAAAAATCGGATCTTCATGCTGAATGATCAAGATCTTTGCATGGAAATCATATGCCTATATCATAACATTGTTGTAGCCGGACATACAGGAATAGATCAAACCCTAGACCTGCTACAGCATAGCTATACTTGGCCTGGAATGTCCACACTTGTCAAAGACTACGTATCTTGTTGCAATAGATGTGCACGTTTCAAAGGCATCAATACTGCACCTGCTGAAAAGTTACTATCATTGGAAATTCCGGATCTTCCATGGGAACATATCAGTGCAGATTTCATGACAGATCTCCCTGAATCAAATGGATTCGACTCAATCCTAGTGGTTGTTGATTGATTCTCCAAAGAAGTTGAATTCATCCCCTGTACTAAATCTGTCAATGCTCTACAAACAGCTTGACTGTATCTCACACACGTATGGAAGCATCATGGACTTTCTAAAACAATAGTTTCAGACCAAGGTCCACAATTTGCATCACAAGTCATGAAAGACTTATGCAAATGCATCAGCATTATGCCTAAACTCTCTACCGCATGTCATCCGCAAACAGACGGACAAACAGAATGTATGAATAGAGATCTACAACAATATCTCCAACTATTCACTGCAGAAAAACAACACGAATGGTCAGAATGGTTACCAATCATGTAATTCTCATATAACTCAAAAAAGCAAAGCTTTACACAGAGAACTCCATTTAGTATTACCCACACATATGAACCAAAAATAGGAATAGAAAATCACACGTGTAAAGCACCTGCTGCTTCATTATTCACTGGTGAAATTGAACAAACTTTAAAAGAAACAAGAGAAAATCTAGAAAAAGCACAAAAACACATAAAAACTCAAGCAGATAAAAATAAATCAGAAGCTCCACAATACAAAATAAGAGACAAGGTTTGGCTTTCCACAGATGGCTTAAAACTCCCACGACCTTCAAAAAAGCTCTCGGAGAAATGGTTAGACCCATACAAAATTATTAGCTTTAAAGGAAGCAATGCAATTGAACTCCGACTCCCATGCACCATGAGAGTGCACAACGTGTTCAATGTAGCCAAAATCAAACCTTACAAAGAATGATTACCAGGACAGAAGGCTGACAAACCAGGGCCAGTGCTAGTCACTGAAGATCGAGATGATAAATATGAAGTTGACTACATAGTTGACTCCTGACTGAGAGGAAAACAACTCGAATTCCTAATACATTGGAAAGGCTATGACAACACAGATAGGACGTGGGAACCCCGATTGAATCTCGCTAACACACCAGACACAATAAAGGAATTCTATAAAAAGAATCCATTGGCTCCCCATCTACTCCATATGACTCAGGTCGATTTCGAAAAGCTATTCAAACGTTATGAAAACTTCACAGCAACTGCTGCGGAAGACAGCTTATATAATCATCATGAAGCAGTATAAAAGACTCGCTGTTCCAGCCTGAACAGACCAGAATTTGCCTCTCCTTCCAGTCACTAGTTGAGCTTCGCTCCTAGCAAACTCTTAATAACATTCCAACCATATCTCTTGACCCTCCCACCTACCCTTCATGTCTTCTTTCACCAGCTTCCATGCCAACGCCATCACTGACAACTACCTTGCCTGTAATCCTACCACTGCTCAAGTTGAAATACATGAGCAATATAAGAAGTGAGTACTCATTCCATGGTTATGAATCGACTTTGGTCACCTGATCGGCTATTTGGCATTGACATTAATGCTCTGTGTAGTTCTTCTCAGAGGAGAACTGCATATACTGTATAATTGATATCTTTACCCTTGTGAGTATCACTTGCTTCTTCTCTGGGCTCATCATCTGGTCATACATACATGGCGCAATCAAGGAAAGAAAAGGTTTAACCCTAGAAATAATGTGCGACACTACTAACGGTTGCAACACCTTCAAAGGGTTTAGCGTCACGATGCCAGATAAGTACTGAATAGAGCAAGAGGGATACAGCTATGAAGTCTACTCCCATGACTTCAGAGCAAGAGAAATAGAACAGGATGTTGCCCAGTTGGAAAGAATGCAACCAGTTCCAATAACTGATGCCACCACTGATCTCAATGGCTGGTCTGGTTTTCATTCAACTTGGGATGAAGTTCAAGAAGTTGTGGACAATGAAGATGGTAATGACAATGCTACTGTCTATAGTGATACCAATCTCACCACTACCAACAGCTTAACAGCTGTCTACTCATTTCAGCCTGAATAAGAAAGGTCATGATTGTCTGGTATGCAATCCATAGAGGAGGGGTAGTATTACAAACGGTACACTTCTTACCTTTCTTATCCTACACTTTTCCTACTTGTCTACGCTTTCACTTGACTCACTCTTACTTTTGGACTTAGTCGAATATCTTGTACAATAGTCACATGATATGGACTATCTTTCTGCTTACTCATATATGCTTACTCTTCATTACTCATTCTTGATTACCCTTCTTACTAAGATTGCTGCGCTGCAGTCAATCATTACTTTATCATTTCTATTGTTCTTACTCAGCTTACTGTGCAAGACTATACATTGCTGCGCATTACTGTATGCTCTACTTATGCTATTGGCTAGTAGTTAAGGTTCATATCAAATAGGTACAAACACACCAATAGTATATAAACCAGGAGTCTGAAGGGCATCTCTCTCAGTCTTGTTCTCCTGGAGTTCTCCTCATCAGCTTTCTACTTGCCTGACTACCTTATTGTTCTGGTCTGCCACTCTAGCACTCTAGGTGAGTTGTTGAGTGTTTCATTGACAGTGAGGGCAGAGTCAGAAGTGGTATCCAAGTGAGCATCTAGGCATGAGCAATAATTGATGTCCTCGGCCTAGAAGGTAGCCTTGACAGTAGCCTTGTCAAGAGTAGAGAGAAGTGAAAGAGACAAGGTGAAATAGGTGTGGTTTTTGCCTAATGCCCCAATCATTGCCAGACCAGCTAACTCCTCATCGAGCTTGATCAAATCGAAGATAGGAGGGTGCAGCTGCTGAATCTGGGCCATACCCTGCTTAACTCGAGCAGATACATCCATTAGAAACTTCTTTAGATGCTTTCTAAAAGAACTTGTTATGGGCCACAAAGCAAGTACCAGGCTTATGTTGGAGATAGATAGTCTTGAGAGCAGCCCAGGTAGTGGCAAAATTATCCATGTGTACTCAGATATATACTTTCTGGCTAGGAAGGACATTGAGCATAAGCTTGCCTACAGCTCTTCCTATTTGATATCTCACTTCACAATAGCATCATTGTTATTATCAGAATTTACTAGATAGATTTCTGTGCCATTGACAATGTACTAGAGCCCTTTGGAGTGAAGAAGAGCTTTTATCTCCTTAGACCAGGTGAAGTATTTGATGTTATTGAGAGGCTGGATATGAAGGTAGAACTCGGAGCATAGCTGGGAATCAGATATGGGTAAAATAGAGGGATAGAGATAAGAGGCTTAACCAAGAAGGTAGATCAGAATAGGAAAAGTGTAGGAAAAGTGCAGGTGGTAAGTTAAGATAAGAAAGAGCCAAGATATGCACACTATAGATTATATTGCTCTTATATCAATGATCTAGTGATGCTGACCACTTCTCCTAGTCTCCAGAGGCTTTAGAATACACAAAAAGGTAATAGGGCATGATTTGGAGACATAGGATAAGGGCTTGATGTGCAGGAAGTAGCAGAAAGTCAGGATATGAGGATAGATCAAATACTGATAAGAACTGATCTAGTAGGTGAAAAATTATGCTAAGGATAGGAATGGGGGTTTTCAAGATTGGAGAATTGAGTAATAATATTAATAGGACATGATCTTAAATGGATAAAGTGCTAGAGTATAGGGCTTATAATCTATTAAGCACAAAGTGCCTCTAGAGTGAAATAACTACTCAATAAATGGTACTGAGCTTCACAAAAGTATAGATCAGAGTCCACAGTGAGTAACCAAATGAAATACTCAACTACTCACCTAGAGTGCTAAGCGGACAATCAGAACAATAAGGTAGTCAGGCTAGAGGAGAGCTGTTGAGGAGAACTCCAGGAGAACAAGACTGAGGAGGACGCTCTTCAGACTCCTGGTTTATATACTATTGGTGTATTTGTACCTATTTGATATGAACCTTAACTACTAGCCAATAGCATAAGTAGAGCGTACAGTAATGCGCAGCAATGTATAGTCTTGCACAGTAAGCTGAGTAAGAACAATAGAAATGATAAAGTAATGATTGACTGCAGCGCAGCAATCTTAGTAAGAAGGGTAATCAAGAATGAGTAATGAAGAGTAAGCATATATGAGTAAGCAGAAAGATAGTCCATATCATGTGACTATTGTACAAGATATTCGACTAAGTCCAAAAGTAAGAGTGAGTCAAGTGAAAGCGTAGACAAGTAGGAAAAGTATAGGATAAGAAAGGTAAGAAGTGTACTGTTTGTAACACTATCCCCTCTCTATGGATTGCATTCCAGGCAATCATGATCTTTTTTCATCATGCCTCAAAATTGTAAACTGCTATGAAGCTGTTGGCAGTTATGAGATTGGTATCACTATGAATAGTAGCACTATCATTATCATTTTCATTTTCTACAGTCTCTTCAGCTTCTTCCCAGGTTGGACGGAATCCAGACCAGTCATTGAGGTCATTAGCTGCTTTCTCTGCCTCATTCTTTTGGCGAACTGATAAGGTCCTTTCCATCAGGGCATTGTGCTGTTCCTTTTCCCTTGCTCTGAAGTCACAAGAGTAGACTTCATAGCTATATTTTTCACATTCGATCTAGTATTTGTCTGGCAAGGTGACGCTAATCCCTGTGAATATGCTGTGACCATTAGTGGTGTTGCGCATTATTTCTAGGGTTATACCCTTGCCGTCCTGGATTACACCATGAATGTAGGACCATATGATAAGTCCAGAGAATAAGGAGATGGTACTTGCGAGAATAAATGTGCCTATGATGAATGATGTGCTGCTCTCAAGAAGAACTACACACAGTGTTAATATCAACACCAAATATCCAATCAGGTGACCGAAGTTAATCCATGACCAGGGAACGGGTGCCCACTTGGTAGGTTGTGTAGGTGTATCAATATGGGCGGCGTTGGGGTTATGGGCAAGGTACTCGTCGATGATGGCATTGGCATGGAATTGGGTGGAGGAGTTGGTGAAGGAAGACATTAAGGGTGGTGGAGAGGTTGAGTGGTGGTGATTGAAGTTATTAGAAGATTGCTAGGAGCTTAGCTCAACTAGTGACTTGGAGAGAGAGGCAAATTCTGGTCTGTTCAGGCTGGAACAGCGAGTCTTTTATACTGCTTCATGATGATTATATAAGCTGTCTTCCGCAGCAGTTGCTGTGAAGTTTTTGTAAGGTTTGAACAGCTTCTCGAAATCAACCTGAGTCATACAGAGTAGATGGGGAGCCAATGGATTCTTTTTATAGAATTCCTTTATTGTGTCTGGTGTGTTAGCGAGATTCAATCGGGGTTCCCACGTCCTATCTGTGTTGTCATAGCCTTTCCAATGTATTAGGAATTCGAGTTGTTTTCCTCTCAGTCAGGAGTCAACTATGTAGTCAACTTCATATTTATCATCTCGATCTTCAGTGACTAGCACTGGCCCTGGTTTGTCAGCCTTCTGTCCTGGTAATCATTCTTTGTAAGGTTTGATTTTGGCTACATTGAACACGTTGTGCACTCTCATGGTGCATGGGAGTCGGAGTTCAATTGCATTGCTTCCTTTAAAGCTAATAATTTTGTATGGGTCTAACCATTTCTCCGAGAGCTTTTTTGAAGGTCGTGGGAGTTTTAAGCCATCTGTGGAAAGCCAAACCTTGTCTCTTATTTTGTATTGTGGAGCTTCTGATTTATTTTTATCTGCTTGAGTTTTTATGTGTTTTTGTGCTTTTTCTAGATTTTCTCTTGTTTCTTTTAGGGTTTGTTCTATATTACCTGCGAATGATGAAGCAGCAGGTGCTTTAGATGTGTGATTTTCTATTCCTATTTTGGTTCATACATGTGAGTAATACTAAATGGGGTTTTCTGTGTGAAAGTTTGCTTTTTTGAGTTATATGAGAATTGCGCAATTGGTAACCATTCTGACCATTTGTGTTGTTCTTCCATGGTGAATAGTTGGAGATATTGTTGTAGATCTCTATTCATACATTCTGTTTGTCCATCTGTTTGTGGGTGACATGCGGTAGAGAGTTTAGGCATAATGCCGAGGTGCTTGTATAAGTCTTTCATGACTTGTGATATGAATTGTGGACCTCTGTCCGAAACTTTTGTTTTAGGAAGTCCATGATGCTTCCATACGTGTGTGAGGTATAGTCTAGCTGTTTGTAGAGCATTGACAGATTTAGTACAGGA
This sequence comes from Chalciporus sphaerocephalus, assembly GCA_038094055.1. Classification (NCBI taxonomy): domain Eukaryota; kingdom Fungi; phylum Basidiomycota; class Agaricomycetes; order Boletales; family Boletaceae; genus Chalciporus; species Chalciporus sphaerocephalus. The sequence continues at coordinate 2,255 of JBBPTH010000219.1, read as the reverse complement.
GATAAATTCAACTTCTTTGGAGAATCAATCAACAACTACTAGGATTGAGTCGAATCCATTAGATTCAGGGAAATCTGTCATGAAATCTGCACTGATGTGTTTCCATGGAAGATCCGGAATTTCCAATGGTAGTAACTTTCCAGCAGGTGTAGTGTTGATGCCTTTGAAACGTGTGCATCTATCGCAATGAGATATGTAATCTTTGACAAGTGTGGGCATTCCAGGCCAAGTATAGCTATGAAACACTCAACAACTCACCTAGAGCGCTGAAGTGCTTAAATTGGAACAATAGAGGTAGTCAGGCAAGTGGAGAGCTGATGAGGAGAACTCCAGGAGAACAAGACTGAGGGGGACGCCCTTCAGACTCCTGGTTTATATACTATTGGTGTGTTTGTACCTATTTGATATGAACCTTAACTACTAGCCAATAGCGTAAGTAGAGCGTGCAGCAATGCGCAGTCAGGCATAGCCTTGCGCAGCAAGCTGAGTAAGAACAATAGGAATGATGAGTAAGAATAGACTGCGGTGCAGCAGTCTTAGTAAGAAAGGTAATCAAGAATGAGTAATGAAAAGTAAGCATATATGAGTAAGCGAAAAGATAGTCCATGTCATATGACAAGTATCATGTGATCAGGTCACATAATTAAGTCACGTGACTATTGTATAAGATATTCGACTAAGTCCAAAAGTAAGAGTGAGTCAAGTGAAAGCGTAGACAAGTAGGAAAAGTTTAGGATAAGAAAGGTAAAAAGTGTACCATTTGTAACAAGCTACGCTATAGCAGTTCTAGGGTTTGATCTATTCCTGGGTGTCTGGCTACAGAAATATCATGATATAGGCATATGATTTCCATGCAAAGATCCTGATCATTCAGCATGAAGATCTGGTTTTTCTTGTCATAAAGAAGTTCGTTCTTTTCTGTGCAGATGCCATATTGCTTGCAAAGCTTAATGGCTTCTGATTTGTGAACTTTCCATGTTGCTTTCTTTATTTTTTCTAGAATGTCATTACTATCTGTGGCTATATGCACTGATGTAGCAGCTATTTGTTCTGGAGGAATGACTAAGACTTGCTTATTGTCATCTTCGGTTCCTATTGCATGATCTTCTCTTTAAGAGAGAGCATCGGCTTTTCCCATTTGTGATCTGGCTTTATGGATCCACTTGAAATTGAAACAAGAGAGGTACTGTGACCATCTGGCTCGTCATCTATTTAGATCTTGCCATTGCATAAACTATTGAAGGTTTGCATGGTCGTTCCAAATTTCAAATTCCTATTTTGCACCTTCCAGATAATGTCTCCATTGTTCTAGACTTCAGATAACGCTTAGTATTTCCTTGTTTGCGATTGGGTAATTACGTTCTTCTGGTGACATGAAGTGTGATGAGAATGCAACAGGATGTCATTTGCCATCTTGTTCTATAGATAGAATGGCACCAGTTGCAAAATTAGATATATTAGTTTCTAAGCGGAATTTCCTGTCATTGTCTGGGAAAGCAAGAATGTGAGCAGTGGTAAATTTCCTTTTTAGCATGTTGAATGCTTCTTGTTGTGCTTCTTTCCATGAGAAAGGGGTGTCTTTCTTGGTAAGATCATTCAAGAGTTGTGCAACTTGTGCGTAATCTTGAATAAAGCGGTGATAGAAGTTGGCTAATCCTAAGAAGCTTCTAACTCCTCGGACGGTGGTCAGAGTTGGCCATTCGGTAATTGCCTTGACTTTGTCATCATCCATTTTGATACCTTGTGGAGTTATTGTCATGCCAAGGAATTCAACTTCTTTGGTGTAAAAATGGCATTTTTCTGGTTTGATGAATAAGTCGTTTTCTTCTAGGCATGAGAGAACTTTGAGAACTATTTTGCCATGTTCCTTTATGTCATCTGTCTTTGTAAAGATCAAGATATCATCGATGTAAACAACTACGGGGTCTTCCATATCTGCAAATAATTCATTCATCATTGTTTGGAAGGTTGCTGGGGAGTTACAGAGACCAAGATACATGACTAATGGTTCGAAAGATCCTTGGTGGCAAACAAAAGCAGCTTTCCATTCTGTTGAACATACTCATAGTTAATTGTATGTGAGACAGTAGTTTACCTTATCGGTGTATACTACTTAGTTTATACTCAGTTCATCTGAGTTACAATAGCTCTTTTACTGCTACCACATCTGTGAATGCTAAGCCCCAAAGCTAAGTAATTAAACAGCTTCCTCTGTGTAGCCTGATGCTAGGGTAGCAGGAGCTCCTGCCCCTCTA
>JBBPTH010000218.1:0-11111 GCA_038094055.1 Chalciporus sphaerocephalus | reverse complement strand
TTCCTTTGAAGCTAATAATTTCATATGGTCCTAACCATTTCTCCGAGAGCTTCTTTGAAGGTCGTGGGAGTTTTAGGCCGTCTGTGCTTAGCCAAACCTTGTCTCCTACTTTGTATTGCGGAGCTTCTGATCTATGTTTATCTGCTTGGATTTTCATATGTTTTTGTGCTTTTTCTAGGTTTTCTTTTGTTTCTTTTAGGGTTTGTTCGATTTCATCAGCGAGTAAAGAAGCAGCGGGTGCTTTAGTCGTGTGATTTTCTATTCCTATTTTTGGTTCATATGTGTGAGTAATGCTAAATGGGGTTTTCTGTGTAGAAGTTTGCTTTTTCGAGTTATATGAGAATTGAGCAATGGGTAACCATTCTGACCATTCTTGTTGTTTTTCAGCGGTGAATATTCGGAGATATTGTTGTAGATCTCTATTCATACGTTCCGTTTGTCCATCTGTTTGCGGATGACGTGCGGTAGAGAGTTTAGGCGTAATGCCAAGGCGTTTGCATAAGTCCTTCATGACTTGTGATGCGAATTGTGGACCTCGGTCCGAAACTATTGTTTTGGGAAGTCCGTGATGCTTCCATACGTGTGTGAGATACAGTCTAGCTGTTTGTAGGGCATTGACAGATTTAGTACAGGGGATGAATTCGACTTCTTTGGTGAATCGATCAACAACCACTAGGATTGAGTCGAATCCATTTGATTCAGGGAAATCTGTCATGAAATCTGCACTGATGTGTTCCCATGGAAGATCCGGAATTTCCAATGGTAGTAACTTTCCAGCAGGTGCAGTATTGATGCCTTTGAAACGTGCGCATCTATCGCAACGAGATACGTAATCTTTGACAAGTGTGGGCATTCCAGGCCAGGTATAGCTACACTGTAGCAGTTCTAGGGTTCGATCTATTCCTGGATGTCCAGCTACAGGAATGTCATGATGTAGGCATATAATTTCCATGCAAAGATCCTGATCATTCAGCATGAAAATCTGGTTTTTCTTGTCATAGAGAAGTTCGTCCTTTTCTGTGCAGATGCCATGTTGCTTGCAAAGCTTAATGGCTTCTGATTCGTGAACTTTCCATGTTGCTTTCTTTATCTTTTCTAGAATGTCGTCATTATCTATGGCTATGTGCACTGATGTAGCAGCTATTTGTTCTGGAGGGATGACTAAGACTTGCTTGTTGTCATCTTCGATTCCTTTTGCGTGATCTTCTCTTCGAGAGAGAGCATCGGCTTTTCCCATTTGTGATCCAGCTTTATGGATCCATTTGAAATTGAAACAAGAGAGGTACTGTGACCATCTGGCTTGTCGTCTGTTTAGATCTTGTCGTTGCATAAACCATTGGAGGTTCGCATGGTCGTTCCAAATTTCAAATTCCTGTTTTGCACCTTCTAGGTAGTGTCTCCATTGTTCTAGACTTCGGATAATGCTCAGCATTTCCTTGTCTGCAATTGGGTAGTTACGTTCTTCTGGAGACATGGAGTGTGATGAGAATGCGACAGGGTGCCATATGCCATCTTGTTCTATAGATAGAACGGCACCAGTTGCAAAATTAGATGCATCGGTTTCTAAGTGGAATTTCTTGTCATTGTCTGGGAATGCAAGAATGGGAGCCATGGTGAATTTCCTTTTTAGCATGTCAAACACTTCTTGTTGTGGTTCCTTCCATGAGAAAGGAGTGTCTTTCTTGGTAAGATCATTCAGGGGTCGTGCAACTTGCGCGTAATCCTGAATGAAGCGGCGATAGAAGTTTGCTAATCCTAAGAAGCTTCTAACTCCTTGGACTGTGGTTGGAGTTGGCCATTCGGTAATTGCCTTGACTTTGTCATCATCCATTTTGATACCTTGTGGAGTTATTGTCATGCCAAGGAATTCAACTTCTTTGGTGTGAAAGTGGCACTTTTCTGGTTTGACGAATAGGTCATTCTCTTCTAAACGTGAGAGGACTTTGAGAACTATTTTGGCATGTTCCTTTATGTCATCTGTCTTTGTAAAGATCAAGATGTCATCAATGTAAACAACTACAGTGTCTTCCATATCTGCAAATAATTCGTTCATCATTGTTTGGAAGGTTGCTGGGGAGTTGCAGAGACCAAAATACATGACTAGTGGTTCGAAAGATCCTCTGTGGCAAACGAAAGTGGCTTTCCATTCATTGCCTTCTTTGATTCGGACATTATTGTATCCCCATCTGAGATCCATCTTGGTAAATAGTTTAGCTCCTTTTAGCTTATCGACCAATTGGGAAATCAGAGGTAGCGGGTAATTGTTTTTCACCGTGTGTTCATTGAGATATCTGTAATCCTGTACCATGCACTTCTTTCCATCTTTCTTTGGAATGAAGAACACAGGGGATGTCTGTGGGGATATAGAATGGTGGATGTATCCCTTTTGGAGTTGATCGTCAATGAACGCACTGACTTCTTCTTGTTCCTGTGGAGATAGAGGGATCAATCGGCCTTTCTTTGGCACGAAAGATTCTTTGAGATCTATGGCATGATCCCATGGTTTACGTGTGGGCATATGCTCGGATTCTTTCTTCTTGAAAAGGTGAATGAACTTGTGATAGGTCTGGGGAACAAGTTCTTCCAGGGTTTTCTCAAGTGAACTACCCTTTTCAGGGGTTTCTTTCTTGAGCGCGTAGACGTGATTTAATGCCACATGTTCTTGTTCTTCTATCTGCTGTGAGAACAAAGATTTCTGTTGGAGATTTCGACAAGTCCATGGATAGCGTGTCATAGATACTTTGCCTTGTGACCAATCTATTTCCAGATTATGGTTCTTTAGCCATGTGTATCCTAAGATAACCTGATTTTTTCCAAGATTGGTCACTTCAGCTGTTGTCTTCTCACGATGTCCTTGATAGTCGATGATTATTTCTGCATAGTGTGTGATGTCTCCTGTGGAGTTTCTACTTCCGTCGACATTGTACACTGCTAATTGGTGCTAGAGAGGCGAAAGGGGTAATTTGAGCTTTTTGGCCCAAGATTTGTCTATGAAAATCGTGTTAGCACCTGAGTCCAGCAGGGCTTCTGCAGATGTGAACTGTTTGCCATTAATAGGTGCTATGCTGATAGATAGGGTGATCTCTTTGGAATTGTTCCCACAAATACAGATTTGATCTGGGATTTCGTTATTTATTGTGTTAACGGAATTAAGCACTGGTTTCAAGTCCCAGCCGAGCTCACTTGAATGAGACCCTGTTAGACTATTGTTAGATTGTTTCTTGTTAGCTTTGGCGATCTGGACACCCAGTTTGTCTAGATCGCTTTGGCTTTTCCCTTGCCTTCTTTCTCTGTTTCAAGGAAGGAAGCCTTTATCTCATCAAATTCCAATTGTAAGTCGTGAGATTCTTCAGGGTCTGATTTCAGGGTTCGAGCTTGGCGTGTGCTCTTTCCTTTGTAGTTCCTACAATTGTTCTTGTGTTCACCTCGTGACCATCTACAGTTTCCGCAGCGTGTGGAGGGTTGTTTACAATCACGTGCGAGATGTGGACCAAGACAATTATAGCATTTGCCTCTTAAGGAAGTTCTGTTCGCAGCACCAATGTCCATGGGTGCGCCTCGACCTGGTTGTATTCCATATTCGGTGAACCTTGGCTGAGGTGGTGGACGTGAGTTATTCTGGTATGAAGTGCTCCCAGAATAGGATTGGAACGGATTTCCTGTGGATCGTTCTAATCTCATTCGTTTGTATTCTCTTCCAATGGTTACATAGTCATTTAGGAGGTCTTGCACGGTATTGGCCCGGGTCATATTTAGGGCTTGTTGTTGATAAATGCGGAAATCAACTGCCTCTCTCAGTATAGTTAAACCGCATTCTTCTGAGATTCCTGATTCTTGGAAGAGGATGAGGAAGAGTTGTCCGAATGAGTGAATGTCCATGGATCCTTGTTTGAGAACTTCTAGCTTCTTCAAACTTTCGTGTGCCAGGACATCTATCTGGAAGAAGCCTCGGACTTTGGCTTCTAATTCGACTAAAGTTAGCCAGGCAGCGTCTCCTGGGATAACCGGAGGTGTTCCTACTGGAATTGCGGCATTCCTTTCACATGCCTCTAATGTTAGGAGTGCGAACCTGGATGCTTTTCCATTCATCCATGAGAGAATTGCCATGGTGCAGAGTTGATTTGTGTCTCAAGTTTGTTGAGCAGCCCATAGCTTGGTTCGGAGCCACCATAAGTAGAAGGCGGGGCGGCTTCCATCCCAATAGCCTAGGTCAGCAATCTTCTTGGTGACATCTTTCTTTCTTTCCTCATTGGAATTCGTTTGTTCTAAAGTTAGTGCATTGAGCGCGTCAATGAGATCTTGTACGTCAGCTCTGTGAGATATGTTTATTTATGTTTTCGTGAGAGTTTTCTGGCTTGTTTAAGTAATCGAGAGTAAGGGGAGTCCTTTGGATATGTGTTAGAGAGTTTACGTCGAGCAAGCTTGGTAATAGAAGATTGGAAATATTGGCATTTTTCTTTAGTGAATTTGGTATGTCTGTTTACACAGTCCAGTATGCTAGTTCTCTGGTTCAGGAGCGGGTAACTCAGCAGAAGGGTTCCTTCTTTGGTAAGGAGGAGGTGCGGCACGATTGGCAACAGAGATACCATAAATGGAAAATTGGTTTACGCAGGGTAAATTTTGTGGAGCAGGGAAATACGAATGTTCCGACGCTTCTGATTCTTCCCTTTGAGAGTGAAGAGGAGAAATATTTGTTTGATTGGCTGGAGTGGGAGGTCTGACTCTGACTGGGATAGGTTCTTCCTCTTCCTCTTCTTCTTCTTCTGACTCTTGTTCTACTTCTTGCTCAGGCACAATAGAATGGATTTTAAAAACAGCATAGGTGAATTCAATTGAACCGCAGAGGTCTCCTGAGACTACTTTGTGGCCTAAGATAAGGTAGGTTGTCATAAGGGCGTAGGGGAGGTACCAGTATCCTAATCCTAGTTGCACGAGTAGCGAGGCGAGAGCGAGGAGTAGTACTTTTATAGGCACTGTCTTTTCTATGTACCCTTCTCTTCTTCTTATCCTTTCTAGTCTGACCCTGTTCTGGTGGTACGCTAGTTCCCGGTCCGCGATTCGGAAGGACAGGTTCTTCGCCACTAATCTCCTCTGTTGTAGCTCGGAGAAAATGTCAAGATAGGTCCCGACGCAAATCTGGTGGAGTTTGTGGTGAGACGTGTTGGAAGTAATGGGTTAGGAAGCGGATCCTACTAGAGATGGGGAACTGGGGGACCGGTTCAAAGTTTGCTGGTTGAAAACGGGGACCTAGGGGGGCCCAGTCAATGGGTTCGGCGAGTTCCGGGGGCGGTTGTTGGAATGGGTAGAAAGAATCAAATTGGTCCCTATATTCTCTGATGTGATTCTTGACTTCAGGGTCGAGAGGGTTCTGACGGGGTTGGTTAGACCTTGGGTCTCTAGTGGGTAGAGGGATTCTTACAAGGAGGTTGAGGCGACCAAGTAGGTTGGCAGGATCAAAGTGGGAGTAGGGGCCAACACTCCCATGGGCAGGGCTAGGAGAGCGGGAGAGGGGAGTGTCGGGCTGTAGGACTATCTCTTGATCGTTGGGGTCCTGGACCCAATCTCTAAGGCGACCTGTGATGGGGTTGTGGGTTTCGAAGATGTCATAGCCGGGGTAGGTGATGTTGATGTGGACTGGTGGGTAGGTATTGCGGAACACTAATGGTGAGCCTTTGTCAGTTATCGCCCTTGACCTTATCTAAAGGAAGGTTCTTACTCTTTATCGATTCAAGTACTTGGTTTACTAGTTTCAAGATCAAGTGGTTCGGCTTGCAGGTAGCTAATCTGCAAGGGGAAGGTTAGTAAAGTCTTGTTCTAATGAAACACTCAACAACTTACCTAGAGCGCTGTAGTGCTTGAGTCAGAACAATAAAGATAGTCAGGCAAGTGGAGAGCTGATGAGGAGAACTCCAGGAGAACAAGACTGAGGGGGACGCCCTTCAGACTCCTGGTTTATATACTATTGGTGTGTTTGTACCTATTTGGTATGAACCTTAACTACTAGCCAATAGCGTAAGTAGAGCGTACAGCAATGCGCAGCAAGCATAGCCTTGCACAGTAAGCTGAGTAAGAACAATAGAAATGATGAGTAAGGATTGACTGCGGCACAACAATCTTAGTAAGAAAGATAATCAAGGATGAGTAAGCAAGAGTAAGCATATATGAGTAAGCGGAATGATGGTCCATGTCACGTGACAAGTGTCAGGTGATCAGGTCACGTGATTAAGTCACGTGACTATTGTACAAGATTTTCGACTAAGTCCAAAAGTAAAGCTAAGTCAAGTAAAAGCGTAGTGAAGTAAGTAAAAGTGTAGGATAAGAAAGGTAAGAAATGTACTGTTTGTAACAGTCAAGCTGTGTTGAGTGCCAAGACTTCTTTAGTACAAGGCACCAACTCTACTTCCTTTGAGAATTGGTCAATGACTATCAGTATCACCATATAACTGTTAAAAAGAGGAAGATCGGTAATGAAATCTACAGTAATATCTTGCCAGAGCCCCTCAGGGGTAGAAAGAGGTTGTAGAAGACCACTAGGTGCCTGATTTGAACTTTTGAATCTCTGACATGTGTTGCATCTAGCAACATAGTCTTTAATGTAAGTGGCAAGTCCAGGCCATGTGTAGTTGCACTGAATTAATTCAAGCATCTTTTCATAATCAGGGTGACCAGCACTTGATGTGTTATGGTGTAAGCGGACTACATCTAGCTGCAGTAAAGGTTCTTTTGGAACATAGAGTTGGTTCTCAGGGTCATAGAGATAGCTGTCACATTTTTCGACATATCCCTGTTTATACAGTTTTTGTATAATTTTTTCACGTACTTTGCACCATGCTAAGAATTTTTTTTGTTTTATTTGTACCTTTTCATCATTCAAAACAACTGTGTGAATATTTTCTGGGGAGATAATGAGAACTCCTTTGTTATCATTTTCTATGCCAATCTGATGATCTTCTCGTCGTGAGAGAGCATTAGCTTTTCCCATAGAAGCTCCAGGTTTATGTATCCAAATCATATTGAATCTAGACAGGTATTGTGCCCATCGTGCTTGTCTCTGGTTGAGATCCTGTCTGGTCATGAACCATTGCAAATTTGCATGACCATTCCATATTTCAAATTGGTGTCTGGCATCTTCTAGATAATGATGCCATTGCTTCAGTGCCTGTATGACTGAGAGCATTTCTTTGTCGGCAATGGGATAATTCCATTCCTGTGGGGTCATAGAGTGGGAAGAATAGGCAATGGGGTGCCATTTGTTATCCTTGAGAACCTAGAGCACAGCGCCAGTGGCGTAATCTAATGCATCTGATTCTACGCAGAATTGACAGTCTAGATCAAGGAAGGTTAAAATAGGAGTGGAGGTGAAATGTTGTTTAAGCATGTCAAACGCTGATTGGCATGCATTTGTCCATTCGAAAGGTTGATCCTTTTTGGTCAGATTATTTAGCAGACATGAGATCTGTGCACAGTCCTTGATAAATCTTCAATAGAAGTTTGCTAGCCCTAAGAAGCTCCATACTCCTTTTACCGTCTGTGGTTCTGGCCATTCCAGTATAGCCAAAACCTTGCTCTGATCCATTTTTATCCCATCTTTCCCTATGATCATTCTGAGGAAGTTCACTTTATTGATGCAGAAAGCACATTTTTCTGGTTTTACAAATAAATCATTTTCTTCTAGCCTACGAAGAACTTCGAGAATGATTTTGTTGTGCTCAGCTTTGTTTTCTGTTTTTGTGAAGATCATAAGATTGTCTATATACATGACGACCACATTATCCATGTCCATGAAGATTTCATTCATCATCACTTGGAAGGTAGCAGGGGAGTTGCATAAGCTGAAGTACATTACTTTTGGCTCATAGGATCCTCTGAAGCATATGAAAGTGGCCTTCCACTCATCACCTTCTTTGATCCTTATGTTATTGTACCCCTATCTTAGATCTATTTTTGTAAACATTTTTGCTCCTTTGAGCTTATTGACTAGTTGGCCGATCAATGGCAGTGGGTAGTTGTTTTTGACCATATGTTCATTTAGGTAACAGTAATCCTGTACCATCTATTTGCGCCCATCTTTCTTTGGAACAAAAAATACTGGGGACATTTGTTCTGATTTGGAAGAGACAATATAACCTTTTTTTAATTGATCATCTATAAAGTCTAACACTTTCTTCTGTTTGTCATCCAATAACGGTATAATTCTTTCTTTTCTGGGTTTAAACGTGTTCTTCAGTTCTATAGCATAATCCCATGGCTTTCATAAGGGCATCTGCTCTAATTTTCCTTTTGAGAACACTTTCAGAAACTTGTGATACTCCTTGGGTACCATTTCCTCAACGGTCTTTTCTTTTTCTTTTGGGACTGCATCTAGCACATGGATGATGGCATAGGTAGTACACTGGAAGTCTCTCTCATGATAGTCTGGATCTTCTGTATGAAGGTTTTCCTTTTCTGGAGTAAGGCACACAAGTGCGGACATCATGTCATTTTTACTGTGCTCTTTTGCCAGTTAATTTCCAGATTATGGTGTTTTAGCCATAAGAAACCCAGGATAAAGGCATTCTTGCCCAAATCTGTTACTTCTGTCAAAACTATTTTCCTGTGTTCCATGTAATCTATTACTAATTCTGTGGAGTGTGTGATGGATCCAGCAGAATTTCGTGTTCCATCCACGTTGTAGACAGGGATGTCATGGCAGAGTTTTTGTAAAGAAATGTGGTGATCTCTCACTCATTGGCAATCGATAAAGATAATGTTTGCTTCTGAGTCCAGGAGAGTGTCAAGAGGAGCAAATGTTTGATCTTCTTTAGGCCATATCGAGATCATAAATTGATCTCTCTATCCATCACATTTGACTAGATAAGAGATCCTTCTGGGATTTCATTTTAGGAGGAGAAGAAAGAGGAATTAGGCCCCTCTGACATGGTAAGATAAGTGGAAATATTTTTGTATTTATCATCTGCAACATCCATGGGATTTTCTATATCAAGGAAAGGAAATCGGGAACCTCACACACACCTAGGATCATGTGAAGAGTTATCTATTTTTTTGAGGGAAGACCCTCATAATCTCGGAACCATGCCCAAGCTTCTTCAAATGACATGCCTTGTATCGCCCTTGGCAGATCAGAGCCTTCTTTCTGTTCTTCCCTAGCCATTGCTGAGATACTTGCTTATGTGGGTTTAATGTCATTACTGGATAGTTCCTTGGTGCTTATAGTATGGATTTGTTTTGACTACTTCTTGTAGTCCTTTCTGTGAGCATCCCCGAGAAGTTTACACTCTGGGCATTGCACCCGGGGTTTCTTACAGTCTTTTACAAAATGATCCTCTTGGCAGTTGTAACACTTGCTGTGGGGCACCTTGGTGTTGACTGCATCAATGTCCATAGCGTTGGGGTCCCATGTTGTGGTGCGCAATGTCATTCCTTTGATAATGAAGCCAAGTAGCTGCTTTCTATTGGTGAGTTTCCTTAACTCCGCTATGAATCCATCATAGTCATCATAGCATCCTTTTTCTATAATAATTTTCTTTATGAGCTCTTGGTCAGCGTTCTGCTCAAGCAGCTTAATGTGTCTTGTATCATCCCAGTTGTCTAGGGTATGATGTGTCTCAAACTTAGTGAGGAATATTTCCATCCTCAATGATCCTTGTTTTAAACCGGTTATCATTTTCCAGTGGTATTCTTGTTTGTTAGATGACTGGAACTGGTTCGTGATTATCTTTTCAAATTCCGGCCATATATACTGGTCTCCATCAAGCATTTTCGACATTATTGCCCATGAGAAGTTACTGGCATTCCCACCTTTCATTTGGCTGAGGACTGCCTTGATGCCTTCTACTCCTCTGAGCAAGACATAATTTTCTTCGCGCCATGTACACACTCATATCCACCATTTCTTAAACTTCTTTCCCTTTGACCCATTGTAGTCACCAGGATCTGCTACAATTTTTGATATTTTTACCAGTCCAGCCAGTGGCAGTGCAGAACTTGTTGACCCTGATAACCCAGGTTAGAAGGAGAGAGCAGCAACTTCTTGTTCTAGACAGCGGTTCTCTCTAGCCAATGCCTGCATCATGTCTGCTTGTTGTTCTAAGAACAACCTTAATTGAGTCCCTAGAGCTGATGCTTGGGGGTTTCCAATATCTAGTGCCATTGTACTGAGGATTGCCACCAAGTCATAAGGGAGGAAAGTGGATATTTTATTATTCTAATATTTATAACGGAGATGGGGTTTGGTGGGATTTCTAGGCCTTAAACTAATCCTAGTAAGTTGTCTGTCAGGTCTGAGGTCTCCTGCAACTAATCTTCTGATCGTTGCTCTGAACCGCACCAGCTTCTTTACCATGCGTGTTCTCTTCTTAGATGGCTTCTCTGGCACCACCAACTCTTCTCTTTCTCTTTTTACTACCCTGATCCTATCTCCAAACTGTTCTAGACCTCTCCTGAGATCACACATGATATACCCTTGATATGTTAACAAGGACTTCCTCTCTGACAACCCATATTCTTCTATGGATGACAAGGGAGTGAGGAAGACAGGGAAGGGTGTTGGTATATGTTTGTATGGTTGGGGGATGTGATTGTTGCAGTCGATTTCTTCTTTGACTCTCCCAGAATTGGTCTCTATCTCCGAGAGTTGGTTGATCTCATTCTCTCCCTGCCGTCTGTCTTTTCTAGCAGAAGTACGTGGGCTACGGTCAGATAGGGGTCATGATAGGTGGTAAATTTCCTTCTGAGTCCTCGCCAAAGTAGAACTGCTTGGGCTCTAATGCATCGAAGGCCCTGAGCATGTGAGAAAAAGGTAAGAGAAGTCTTGCTGGAACTTCTTTACCCACCAAGACCTGCATAACCTCTACGTCAGCATCCGGCTCTTCAGTCTTAACTATCATAGGGACAGCTTGTGTCCTGCTAGGCCCTATAGCTACTGATACTATGTAAGGGTGATCTAATTGGACACCCAGCACTGAGTTACTAGCAGCTCTTCAAAAGCCCTGGAGGGGGGCGTGAAAAGTGGTGAAGTACACTACCAAAGCTTTGTCAATGGAGGTACTACTTCTTAGAGGAGTTTGACATGCACTTGAGGTCAGTTTACAAGCAGTGTTGATGAGTAGCAG
>JBBPTH010000217.1:0-11341 GCA_038094055.1 Chalciporus sphaerocephalus | reverse complement strand
GTAAGATAAAGCACAGAGAGGAGATTGTTGCGAAGGTCTGGGACATGTAGGACACGAGAGAACTCGACCGCTCTAGTCTTCTTTCCGTCTATCAGAGGATGAAATACCACAGAGCCTATACCAGCTGAATAGATGATAGTAGAGTCAGCTAGCTTAATTGGCACGCGTTTGGGAGTATAGTTGCAAAGCCAGTGGCGATGAGGAGTCATATGAGAGGTGGCACCTGAGTCTGCATTCCAATCAACAGCAGCATCGACTGGAGACAAGGAGAGGGGATTGGATGGGGTAGTAGAACGAAAATTTGCATTTCTAGCTTGCTCGACTACGTCTTGAGCAGCAGGGCTAGCAGTAGCTTGAGCCTGGTCCCTTTCTTAGTCCTATTAGTGCGCTTTGACAACTTGTGGGAGTCCCTAGCTTGTTGCATAGCATAGCACTTCTGAATACAGTGGCCAGGCTTATAACAGAACTCGCATAGAGGAGCAGCACTACAGGCGCAGGGGCTGGGATTGGCGGCAGACATGGGTAAATGGAGGGATGGGAGCGATAGGCTCGACCAGGAAGGTAGATTGGGATGGGGAAAAGTGTAGGAAAAGCGCAGGTGATGAGTTAAGATAAGGAAGAGCCAAGATATGCGCACTATGGGCTGTAATTGCTCTTCTACCAACGACCCAGCGATGCCTGTAGCTTCTGACAATCTCCAGAGGCTTCAGGATGCGCGAAAAGGCGATAGGAAGCGTTATGAAGGTGTAGGACGAGGGCTTAATGCGCAGAAAGCAGCAGAAAGGCGAGATATGTGGATATGATGGGGTTACTGATCATGGGCTGATAAGGACTGATCTGATGGGCGAAAAATTGTGCTGAGGATGGGAATGGGGGTTTTCAAGGTCGTAGAATCGAATGGTAAAGTCGATGGTGAGCGATCTTGAATGGATGGAGCGCTAGAGCGCAGGGCTCATAACCTGTTAAGCACAAAGTGCCTCTGAGAGCGAAATAACCACTCAAGGAGTGGTACTGAGCTTCACAAGAGTGTAGACTAGAGTCCACTGTGAGTAACCAAGGGTTCTCAGAAAGCGGACTCTGGGTGTTTGAGTACTCTAAACAAAGACTAGTAAACAAGCTGTCAACTAGCAGGCCACAGCTGTCAAAGAGTGAAACATGTTTTAGCTATTAAAAGGTGAAGCATGTTTCAACTATAAAAAGATGAAACAAGTATCAGCTGTCACTCTGAAACAAGTGCCAGCTGTCAAGTATGAAACAAATGTCAAAGGCAATACCTTGCATGTGTAGGACGAAGGAATGACGCTAGACAAGTCCTGTAAGTGGGGGAATAAGCAAAGTAAAGGTAGAGAGTCGATCTAGCCTAGTTAGAAGTCTTGGTAATGGCTAGATCGCTCTGTAGGTATGAAATCAAGTCAAGTGTATCAAATAGGTAGAGATGCAACATCACCAAAATAACACATAAGGATCAAAGAAGGTGATAAGTGGAAGGCTGCTTTCATATACATCAGAGGATCCTATGAATCAAAAGTAATGTACTTTGGTTTATGCAACTCCCCCACCATCTTCTAAGTGATAATGAATGAAATCTTTGTGGACATGGATAATATAGTTATTATATATATAGATGGTCTTATGATCTTCAGAAAAACAGAAAACCAAGCTGAGCATAACAAGACCATCCTCAAAGTTCTTCATAGGCTTGAAGAAAATGATTTATTTGTAAAACCTGAAAAATGTGCTTTTTGCGTTGACGAGGTAGACTTCCTCCAAATGATCATAGGAAAAGATAGGATAAAAATAGATCAGAGCAAGATTTCAGCTATACTGGAATGACCAGAACTGAAAATGGTAAAAGGAGTATGGAGCTTTTTAGGCTTAGCAAACTTCTATCGAAGGTTCATCAAGAACTACGCACAGATCACACATCTACTAAATGATCTGACCAAAAAGGATCAATCTTTCGAATGGACAAATGCATGCCAATCAGCGTTTGACATGCTTAAATAATATTTCACCTCTGCTCCTATTCTAGCCTTCTCTGATCTAGACTGTCAATTCTACATAGAATCAGATATATCGGATTATGCAACTGGCGCCATGCTCTCGATTCTCAAGGATGACAAATGGCACCCCATTGCCTTCTCCTTCCACTCTATGATCCTGCAGGAATATAATTATCCTATTGCTGACAAAGAAATGCTCTCAGTCATTCAGGCACTGGAGCAATGGCATTATTACTTAGAAGGTGCTAGACACCAATTCGAAATATAGAATGACCATGCAAATTTGCAATGGTTTATGACCAAATAGGATCTCAACTGGAGACAAGCGCGATGGGCATAATACCTGTCTAGATTCAATATAGTTTGGATATACAAGCCTAGAGCTTCTATAAGAAAAGCCGATGCTTTCTCACATCGAGAAGATCACCAGATCAGCATAGAAAATAATAACAAAGGAGTTCTCGTTATTTCCCTGGAGAACATTTGCACAGTTGTTTTAAATGATGAAGGGATACAATTAAAACAAAAAATATTCTTAGCATGGTGCAAAGTATACAAAAATGATGTATAAAAGTTGTACAAACAGGGATATGCCGAAAAATGTGACGGCTACCTCTATGACCCTGAGAACTAGCTCTATGTTTCAGATGAACCTTTACTATGGCTAGATGTAGTCCGCTTATACCACGACATGCCAAGTGCTGGTCACCCTGATTATGGAAAGATGCTTGAATTAATTCAGTGCAACTACACATGGCCTGAACTTTCCACTTATGTTAAAGACTATGTTGCTAGATGCAACATGTGTTAAAGATTCAAAAGTTCGAATCAGGTACCTAGTGATCTTCTTCAACCTCTTCCCACCTCTGAGGGGCCCTGGCAAGATGTCACTGTGGATTTCATTACCAACCTTCCCCTTTCCAATGGTTATATGGCGATACTGACAGTCATTGACTAATTCTCAAAGGAAGTAGAGTTGGTGCCTTGTACTAAAGAAGTCTCAGTACTTGACATAGCTTGTCTCTTTCTTTCCCATATCTGGAAGCATTATGGCTTACCTAAGACACTCACATTGGACTACAGTCCGCAATTTGCAGCTAAAGTCATACACGAAATCAACAACGCCCTTGATATTGATACCAAGCTTAGCATGGCATTCTATCTGCAGACTGATGGACAGTCAGAAATAGTAAACAAAGAAGTAGAAAAATTCCTGAGGATATTCTGCTTCAAAAAACAAGATAAATAGGCCAATTGGCTAGCCATCATCCAGTTCTTCATAAACAATAAAATCCATGCTGCAACAAAAAAGACTCCATTTGCAGTCACATGCTCATACGAGCCAAGAATGGGGGTTGAATCTCCAAAAGTTCCCACTGAGGTCCCAGCAGCCAATTCATTTACCACAACGATGGCACAGACTATTGAAGATGTTAGAAATAACTTGGCCAAGGCCAAAGAAAAAATGAAAGTGCAGGCTGAAATACTCAGCAACTCACCTAGAGTATTCGAGTGGCGAATCAGAATAATAGAGTAGTCAGGCTAGAGGAGAGCTGTTGAGAAGAACTCCAGGAGAACAAGACTGAGAAGGACGTCCTTCAGACTCCTGGTTTATATACTATTGGTGTGTTTGTACCTATTTGATATGAACCTTAACTACTAGCCAATAGCATAAGTAGAGCATACAGTAATGCGCAGCAGTGCATAGTCATGCATAGTCTTGCACAGTAAGCTGAGTAAGAACAATAGAAATGATAAGTAATGATTGACTGCGGCGCAGCAATCTTAGTAAGAAAGGTAATCAAGAATGAGTAATCAAGGGTAAGCATATATGAGTAAGCGGAAAGATAGTCTATGTCACGTGACAAGTATCATATGATCAGGTCATGTGATTAAGTCATGTGACTATTGTACAAGATATTCGACTAAGTCCAAAAGTAATAGTGAGTTAAGTGAAAGTGTAGACAAGTAGAAAAAGTGTAGGATAAGAAAGGTAAGAAGTGTACCGTTTGTAACACTATCCCCTCTCTATGGATTGCATTGCAGGCAATCACGACCTTTCTTCATTAGGCCTTGAAATTGTAGACCACTATGAAGCTGTTGGCTGTAGTAAGATTGGTGTCACTATGGACAGTAGCATTATCATTACCGTTCTCGTTTTCTGCAGCCTCTTCAGCTTCGTCCCATGTTGGATAGAAACTGGACCAGTCGTTGAGGTCGTTAGCTGCTGCCTCATTTTTCTGGTAGACTGGTAGTATCCTTTCCATAAGGGCGACGTATTGCTCCTGTTCCCTTGCTCTGAAGTCATGTGAGTAGACTTCATAGTTGTAGTCTTCTTATTCAATCCAGTACTTGTCTGGCAATGTGATGCTAAATCCTGTGAATGTGCTGTGACCATTAGTGGTATCATGTATTATTTCTAGGATTAAACCCTTCCTATCCTGGACTGCGCCATGCATGTAGAACCATATGATAAGTCTGGAGAAGAAGGAGATTAGACTTCCGAGGGTAAAGATGTCTATGATGAATGATGTGCTGTTCGCAAGGAGAATGGCACAGAGTGTTAACATCAATGCCAAATATCCAATCAGATATCCAAAGTTGATCTATGACCAGAGAACGGGCACCCAGTGCTTAGATTGTGTGGGTGTATCAATGTGGGCAGCATTGGGGTTATGGGCGAGGTATTCATCTATGATGGCATTGGCATGGAATCGAGTGAAGAAGTTGGTGAAAGAAGACATTAAGGGTGGTGGTGGGTTTGAGAGGTAGTGATTGAAGTTGGTAGAGGAGTGTTAGGAGCTTGGCTCAACTAGTGACTTGGAGAGAGAGGCGAATTCTGGTCTGTTTAGGTTAAAACAATGAGTCTTTTATACTGCTTTATGATGATTATATAAGCTATCTTCTACAGCAGTTGCTGTGAAGTTTTTGTAAGGTTTGAACAGCTTTTGGAAGTCAACCTGAGTCATACAGAGTAGATGAGGAGCTAATGGATTCTTTTTATAGAATTCTTTTATTGCATCCGGCACGTTAGCGAGATTCAATTGGGGTTTCCATGTTCTATCCATGTCATCATATCCTTTCCAATGTATTAGGAATTCGAGTCGTTTTTCTCTCAATCAGGAGTCAACTATATAGTCAACTTCATATTCATCGTCTCAATCTTCAGTGACTAGCACTGGCCCTGGTTTGTCAGCCTTCTGTCCTGGTAAACGTTCTTTGTAAGATTTGATTTTGGCTACATTGAACACGTTGTACACTCTCATGGTGCGTGGGAGTCGGAGTTCAATTGCATTGCTTCCTTTGAAGCTAATAATGTCGTATGGGCCTAACCATTTCTCTGAGAGCTTCTTTGAGGGTCATGGGAGTTTTAAGCTGTCTGTGCTAAGCCAAACCTTGTCTTCTATTTTGTATTGTGGAGCTTCTGATCTATTTCTATCTGCTTGAGTTTTCATGTGTTTTTGTGCTTTTTCTAAATTTTCTTTTGTTTCTTTTAGGGTTTGTTCTATATTATCCACAAATGATAAAGTGGCGGGTACTTTTGACATGTGGTTTTCTATTCCTATTTTTGGTTCATATGTGTGTGTAATACTAAATGGGGTTTTCTGTGTGGAAGTTTACTTTTTTGAGTTATATGAGAATTGCGCAATTGGTAACTATTCTGATCATTTGTTTTGTTTTTCCACAGTGAATAGTCAGAGATATTATAGTAGATCTCTATTCATACATTCCATTTGTCCATCTATTTGTGGATATCATGCAGTAGAGAGTTTAGGCATAATGCCAAGATGTTTACATAAGTCTTTCATGACTTGTGATACAAATTGTGGACCTCAATCCGAAACTATTGTTTTGGGAAGTCCATGATGCTTTCATATGTGTGTGAGATACAGTGTAGCTATTTGTAGGGCATTGACAGATTGAGTACAGGGGATGAATTTGACTTCTTTGAAGAATTGATCAACAACCACTAGAATTGAGTCGAATCCATTTGATTCAGGGAAATCTGTCATGAAGTCTACACTGATGTGTTCCCATGGAAGATCCAGAATTTCCAATGGTAGTAACTTTCCAGCAGGTGCAGTGTTGATGCCTTTGAAACGTACACATCTATTGCGATGAGATACATAATCTTTGACAAGTGTGGGCATTCCAGGCCAAGTATAGCTATGCTGTAGCAGTTCTAGGGTTCAATCTATTCCTGGATGTCCGGCTACAGGAATGTCATGATGCAGGCGTATGATTTCCATGTGAAGATCCTGATCATTCGGCATGAAGATCCAATTTTTCTTGTTGTAAAGAAGTTCATCCTTTTCTGTGCAGATGCCATATTGCTTGCAAAGCTTAATGGCTTCTGATTTGTGAACTTTCCACATTGCTTTCTTTATCTTTTCTAGAATGTCGTTACTATCTATGGCTATGTGCACTGATGTAGCGGCTATTTGTTCTGAAAGGATGACTAAGACTTGCTTATTGTCATCTTTGGTTCCTATCATGTGATCTTCTCTTTGAGAGAGAGCACTGGCTTTTTCCATTTATGATCCAGCTTTATGGATCTATTTGAAATTGAAATGAGAGAGGTATTGTGACCATCTGGCTTGTTGTCTGTTTATATCTTGCTATTGCATAAACCATTGAAGGTTTGCATGATCATTCCAAATTTCAAATTCCTGTTTTGCACCTTCTAGATAATATCTCCATTGTTCTAGACTTCGGATAATGCTTAGCATTTCCTTGTCTATGATTAAATAATTACATTCTTCTGGTGACATAGAGTGTGATGAGAATGCGACAGGATGCCATTTGCCATCTTGTTCTATAGATAGAATAGCACCAGTTGCAAAATTAGATGCATCAGTTTCTAAGCAGAACTTCTTGTCATTGTCTAGGAAAGCAAGAATAGGGGCAGCAGTGAATTTTCTTTTTAGCATGTCAAACGCTTCTTGTTGTGGTTCTTTCCATGAGAAAGAGGTGTCTTTCTTGATAAGATCATTCAAGGGTCGTGCGACTTGCACGTAATCTTGAATAAAGTGGCAATAGAAGTTGGCTAATCCTAAGAAGCTTCTAACTCCTTGGACAATGGTCGGAGTCGGCCATTTGGTAATTGCCTTGACGTTATCATCATCCATTTTGATGCCTTCTGGAGTTATTGTCATATCAAGAAATTCAACTTCTTTGATGTGAAAATGGCATTTTTCTGGTTTGACGAATAAATTATTTTCTTCTAGGCGTGAGAGAACTTTGAGAACTATTTTGCCATGTTCCTTTATGTCATCTGTCTTTGTAAAGATCAAGATGTCATCAATGTAAACAACTACGGTATCTTCCATATCTGCCAGAAGCTCGTTCATCATAGTTTGGAAGATTGCTGGGGAGTTGGAGAGACCAAAATACATGACCAATGGTTCAAAAGATCCTCAATAGCAAACAAAAGTGGCTTTCCATTCATCGCCTTCTTTGATGTGAATTATTGTGGCTCCATCTGAGATCCATCTTGGTGAATATTTTAGCTCCTTTTAGCTTATTGACCAATTGGGATATCAGAGGTAGTGGGTAATTATTCTTCACCATGTGCTCATTGAGATATCTGTAATCTTGCACCATGCGTTTCTTTCCATCTTTCTTTGAAATGAGGAATACAGGGGAAGTCTGTGGGGATGTAGAGTGGCGAATATATCCCTTTTGGAGTTGATCATCAATGAATGCACTGACTTCTTCTTGTTCCTGTGGTGACAGAGGAATTAATTGGCCTTTCTTTGGCATGAAGGTCTCTTTGAGATCTATGGCATGATCCCATGGTTTACGTGTGGGCATACACTCAGATTCTTTCTTCTTGAAAAAGTGAATGAACTTGTGATAGGCACAAGGAACAAGTTCTTCCGGAGTCTTCTCAGGTGATTTGTACTTTTCTAGAGTTTCTTTCTTGAGAGTATAGATGTGATTCAATGCCACACATTCTGCTTCCTCTATTTGATATGAGAATGAAGATTTCTGTTGGAGGTTTTGACAAGTCCATGGACAGCGTGTCATGGACACTTTGCCTTGTGACCAGTCTATTTCCAGATTATGGTTCTTTAGCCATGTATATCCTAGAATAACCTGATTCTTTTCAAGATTAGTTACTTCAGCTATTGTCTTTTCGTGATGTCCTTGGTAGTCAATAATTATTTCTGCATAGTGTGTAATGTCTCCTGCAGAGTTCCTAGTTCCATCGACATTGTACACTGGTAGGTGATGTCGGAGAGGTAAAAGTGGCAGTTTACACTTTTTAGCCCAAGATTTGTCTACAAAGATGGTGTTGACACCTGAGTCCAGCAGGGCTTTTGCAGGTGTGAACTTTTTGCTATTAATGGGAGCTATGCTGATAGATAAGGTGATATCTTTAGAATTATTTCCACAGATGTGAAGTTGTTCTGGAATTTCATTGTCTATTGTTTTAATGGAATTAAGCATTAGTTTCAAGTCCCGGCCGAGCTCACTTGAATGAGACCCTATTAGACTATTGTTAGATTGTTTCTTGTTGGCTTTGGCAATCTGGGCACCCAGTTTGTCTAGACCGCTTTGGCTTTTCCCTTGCCTTCTTTCTCTGTTTCAAGGAAGAAAGCCTTCATCTCATCAAATTCCAATTGTGAATTGTGAGATTCTTCAGGGTCTGAATTCAAGGTTCGAGCTTGGCGTGTGCTCTTTCCTTTATTGTTTCTGCAATTGTTCTTGTGTTCGCCTTGTGACCAGCCACAGCTTTGGCAGCGTGTGGAGGGTCATTTACAATCGTGGGCGAGATGTAATCTAAGACAATTATAGCATTTGCCTCTCAAGGAGGGCCTATTTGCAGCACCAATGTCCATGGGTGTGCCTCAACCTGGTTATATTCCATATTCAGTAAACCTTGGTTGAGATAGTGGTCGAGAGGCATTCTGATAAGAGGTACTTCCAGAATAGGGGCGAAAAGGATTTCCTGTAGACCTTTCTAATTTCATCCGCTCATATTCTTTTCCAATATTCACATAGTCGTTTATGAGTTCCTGTACGGTATTAGGATGTCTCATGTTTAGGGCTTGTTGTTGATAAACATGGAAATCAACTGCCTTTCTTAGTATAGTGATACCATATTCTTCTGAGATTCCTGATTCTTGAAAAAGAATAGTAAAGAGCTGTGTGAACGGATTGATGTCCATAGTTCCTTGTTTGAGAGCTTCTAGCTTCTTTAGACTTTCGTGTGCAAGAACTTCTATCTAGAAGAAGTCTCAAACTTTGTTCTCTAGTTTGGCTAAAGTTAGCCATGCTGCATCTCCTTTATTGGCGGGAGGCACTCCTACTTGGGTCAAGGAGTCTCTTTCATATGCTTCTAATGTTAGAAGTGCGAATCTAGATGCCTTTCCATTCATCCGTGAGAGTATTGCCATGGTGTGGAGTTAGTTCATGTCCTATGTTTGTTATACAGCCCATAGTTTGGTTTGAAGCCACCATAAGTGGAAAGAGGGCCGACTTCCATTCCAATAGCCTAGGTCGGCAATTTTCTTTGTGACATCTTTCTTTCTTTCCGTATTAGCAGCTTGTTGTTCTAAAGTTAATGCATTGAGCACGTCAATGAGATCGTTGACATTGGGATTATGTGACATGTTTATTTATGTTTTCGTGAGAGTCTTCTGGCTTGTTTAAGTAATTGAGAATATGGAGAGTTCTTTGGGTAGGAGTTTGAAAGTTTATGCTGAGCAAGCTTTGATATATGAGATTGGAAACATTGTTTTTTGTCTTTTGAGAGTTTACTATGTCTGTTTACACAATCTAGTGTGCTAATCTTCTGTAGATGATTCGAGACCGGGTAATTCATCAAGTGGATTCCTTCTTTGGTAAGGAGGTGGTGTGGCAGGATCGGCAATAGAGATGCTGTAAATGGAAAATTGATTTATGCGGGGTAAATTTCGTAGAGCAGGGAAATAAGTAGGTTCTGATGCTTCTGATTCTTCTCTTTGGAAATGAGGAGGAGAAATTTCTGTTTGATTAAATATGGTAGGGGGTTTGACTCTGATTGGAATAGGTTCTTCTTCTTGTTCCTCAAATCCTTCTTCTCTTTCTTCTTCTGACTCTTATTCTACTTCTTGTTCTGGAAGGGGTGGATGAATTTCAAAAATGGTATAAACTATTTCACAAGAGCCGTTGAGGTCTCCTGAGACTACTTTGTGGCCTAAGGTAAAATATACCCCTATGAGGAGGTATGAGAGGTACCAGTAGCCTAATCCTAGTTGTGCAAGGAGGGAGGCGAGAGCGAGGAGTATTACTTTTATAGTTAGAGTCCTTTCTATGTATTTTATGCTTCTTTCTTTTCTCTCTAGTCTCACTCCTTGGTAATACAATAGTAGTTGCCAGTTGGTGATTCTCAGTGAGAGGTCCTTGGCCAATAATCTCTGCTGGTATTGCTCGGAGAAAATGTCGAGATAAATCCTGGCGGAGATCTGGTGAAGTCTGGGGTGAGACATTTTGGAAATAGTATATTAGGAACCTGATCCTACTTTGGATAAAGAATACTGGGACTAGTTCAAATGTGGCTGGTTGGAAGCAGTGACCTAGAGGAGCCCAATCAACTTGCTCGGGGATTTCGGGAACTGGTTGGTCTAGATTATAGGGATTGTAGATCTCCCTAGACTCTTCGATGAGGTTCTCAAGCTCAGGGTTGAGAGGATTCTAATGCGGTAGGTTAGATCTGGGCCTTGGGTCTCTAGTGGGTAATGAGATTCTTACAAGGAGTTGAAGACATTTGTAGACGTCTGCGGGATCAAAGCAGGTATAGAGCTCTATGCCCGAGTGATTGGTGGTAATTGGGAAGAATAGAGTGGAGGAGCGATGAGAGATGGTTGCGATGTTGGGTAGCAAGATGATATCATGGTCGTTGGGGTCGACCGATGGTAGTCTTTCAATCAAGCAACCTTCGAAGTATGAGAAGGTATTGTAAGAGGCAGGATCTTTGAAGTATGACACTAGTGGTAAGTCTTTGTCAGTTATCGCCCTTGACCTTATCAAAAGGAAGATTCTTACTCGCTATCAATTTTAAGTACTGGTTTACTCGTTTCAAGAACTAGTGGGTTCGGCTTGCAGATAGCTAGTCTGCAAGGGGAAGGTTAGTATAGTCTTGTTCTAATGAAACACTCAGCAACTCACCTAGAGTATTCGAGTGATGGATCAGAACAATAGAGTAGTCAGGCTAGAGGAGAGCTATTGAGGAGAACTCCAGGAGAACAAGACTGAGGGGGACGCTCTTCAGACTTCTGGTTTATATACTATTGGTGTGTTTGTACCTATTTGATATGAACCTTAACTACTAGCCAATAGCATAAGTAGAG
>JBBPTH010000216.1:0-11490 GCA_038094055.1 Chalciporus sphaerocephalus | reverse complement strand
TCAATTCACTTGGTTACTCACAGTGGACTCTAGTCTACAGTCTTGTGAAGCTCAGTACCACTCCTTGAGTGGTTATTTCGCTCTCAGAGGCACTTTGTGCTTAACAAGTACTGCCTAGACATGCTCGAACGGTTTGGTATGTCCAGCTGCAAGCCAGTGACCACCCCCATGGATCCAGGAGCTCGTCTCTCTCGCTCCCAGTGCCCTCAGACGCCAGAAGACCTCGATTTCATGCGCTCAGTCGACTACCTAGGTGCTATTGGCTCACTACAGTACCTTGCTACCTGCACTAGACCAGATATTGCCTACTCTGTCAGTGTCCTTGCTCGTTTTAGTGGCAATCCAGGTGTAGCCCATTGGAACGCAGTTAAGCACCTCTTTCGCTACATCCAAGGCACTAAATGTTATTTTGGTGATGTTGCATCTCTACCTATTTGCTACACTTATCTTCATTTCATACCTACAGAGCGATCTAGCCATTACCAAGACTTCTAACTAGGCTAGATCGACTCCCCACCTTTACTATGCCTATTCCCCACTTACAGGACTTGTTCATTGTTCCTTCGTCTCTCTATACATGTACAGATACTTTGACATTTGTTTCATACTTGACAGCTGGCACTTGTTTCAGAGTGACAGCTGATACTTGTTTCATCTTTTTATAGTTGAAACATGCTTCACCTTTTAATAGCTAAAACATGTTTCACTCTTTGACAGCTGTGTCTTGCTAGTTGACAGCTTGTTTACTAGTCTTTGTTTAGAGTACTCAAACACCCAGAGTCCGCTCTCTGAGAACCCTTGGTTACTCACAGTGGACTCTAGGTGTGTAGGCTCATTGTACTTCGTCCAATCTACTTGGTTACTCACAGTGGACTCTAGTCTACACTTTTGTGAAGCTCAGTACCACTCCTTGAGTGGTTATTTCGCTCTCAGAAGCACTTTGTGCTTAACAATAGCTGCCCTTGTTTCACTATGACAGCTGCCCTTGTTTCACCATGACAGCTACCCCTTGTTTCACATTCTGATAGCTGTCTCTTGTTTTATCTATTGATAGCTGATACATGTTTCATACTTTGACAGCTTGACAGCTGTGCTAGTTTAGAGTACTCAAATATCCAGAGTCCGCTTTCTGAGAATCCTTGATTAGTCACAGTGGACTCTAGGTGTGTAGGCTCATTGTACTTCTTCCAATTCACTTGGTTACTCATAGTGGACTCTAGTTTACACTTTTGTAAAGCTCAGTACCACTTCCTAAGTGGTTATTTTACTCTAGAGACACTTTGTGCTGAACATTATATATTTCATTTCTCATGCCCTACAAATATTATCATAGATAGGATAGTTTTTCTCAGTGATATTAAAAGAGTAAGAAATAAAGACATAAGATCTTTATATTAAATATACTATACATATGATACTGTAGTACCATGAGACAGTAGTTTATCATATATATATATACTACTTATTTCAGACTCAACTCATCAGATTTAATATAGCTCTTTATTTGCTATTATTTTTATTTAAGCTACTACTAGATAAGTTTACATAGCTTCTTTGTATATCTCTAGTAGCTTTAATAGATTATGAGCCCTGCTAGCAGTATAAGAACCCTGGTAGTATACTTCTATCATTCTGGATAACAATACAAATAGTCTTTACCTTTGCTCTAATTCCAAATGAATTTACTGGATGATAATGTGATTTCTTTACTTTGATTCGAAGCTCATATCTTTCATATTTGAATATGTTTATAATACTTTGAACTGTGAGATAGACTAGTACCTATGAGGTTGCTATGCTAGTATGATTCAAAAGACTCTGACTGCAATTCTATTATCTTCTTTTATTATCTTGAACATTCTACTAATATATATATCAACCTCTTGAATCAACCACAACTTCTATCAACCTTCTATCTACTATATCCTTATCCAAAGATGTCATTGTTGAACTTATATATAGATAGTATTAGTATAGTTAGTGTAGTATAGTTTAGCATAGCCACACTGTGTGTATACATATAGCACCTCCCAAAACTATTGCAATATTTGGCCTAAATACAATACATAAAGCATATGATATCATCATAGGCTATAAGAATCTTGGTTAGCTTGGGTGATTTCTATTATAGTACTTACTCTTGGCTATATAATTGCTCTCTGGATCATATGATCTTGCTCAGGGGTTATTGAGATATACTAATTTTAATATAGTAATACTATTATAACAGTTTTGTAACTATTATAGTAGGTTAAGGTATTTGAGAGATATTAGCACTTAATATAGCCTTTCTTAGCTTTGATTACTGCCTCAACTCTCCTAGACATACTTTCAATTAACCTCTGATACTCTATAGCTGAAACCTTCTTCTATTCCATCTAAACTCTCTCCCACAATTTCTCAATTTCTTGAGGAGAATTTTCATACTCTGCAAGCTTTCTTTTGAGGGAACCCCAGGCATAGGCAGAAGACTATGCAGGCCATACTATGGTCCTAAACTCTTGCTCCTCTAGCTACTCCTTGATCTTCTTGCATATATGCTTAAGATCATTGTCCTACTAAAAGATAATGTCAGAAAAATTTACATCATAATATGCCAGGGAATTCTGAAGTTTATTCTTCAAGATCTGAAGGTAAAGATCACCATCCATCCTATCATCAATCTTAGTAGCATATTCAATTCTCTGCCAAGTCATACAGCCTTACATTATCAATAAACATCCTTCAAACTTTATAGTTCTCTTGACCAGCCTACCAGTGAGCTCCTTTCTTGGCTTTTTCCATATCTATTGATGTCTATCTGACTCTAAGTAGTTAATTCTGGTCTTATCTGATCATATTATCTTCTTTTAGTCCTCCACAGTCCAATCCTTATAAGCATAGGCAATGTTTAACTGAGTCTTATAATATCTAGTAGAGATAAGATAAATAGCATAGTAGATATTGGCAGGGGAAAGTTTAGATTACCAACCTCCAGTAGACTTCTGTAGCCCAGAATGCTTTTTGACACAAAGCCTAGAGATAGTAGAGATATTTAGACCAGTAGAGAATGCAATAGAGTAAGCAGAATAGAGTATAGTAAGAATAGTATTTCTTTAAGTAGTTAAAAGAGATTGCATGATGATTATAGTCAAGAATAAAGAAATATGTGATCTTTTTCAAACTCAGATATACTATTTGCATCTGTATCTCTGTCTATATGACCATCCAATAACAAATATCCTTTTATTTCATAGAAATTCTATCTATAAGAGAGAAAGAAAAAATGAAAATTATAATAGGTATTATAATAGCTGTCTTCAGCTAGGGTATCCTCAATGTATCTATCTCAATCAATACTGTAGGTATTTTGAAGAATGACATATTGCTGATAAATTGTCTAGAATATGCTAAATCAGTACAGAACTAGCTAGATGCTAACAATGCCATAATCAACAATAAAGAAGATCTCAATAGATTTTGAAGAGAATCAGATAATCTTTAGGCTAGTAAGAGGTTAATGTTACGATTTCCATCTCTTTTACCTCTATTTCCTTATTATCTGGTTAGCTTTTCTATTATTTTCTGATCTCTTATTGATTAATCTCATAAATTGAGATAGATACTGTACTGATAGATCAAAGATCATCCAATTGATCCCCTTCTCTGATATTCTTTTATACTCTATGATAAAACTTTGCTTAACTAATAGTATACTATAGATTTTCCCTTTTTCTCTTTCTTTTATTTTTTTTCCCTTGATTTCTGCTACTTTCTTTAGCTATAAAGAGGAGAGATCTCTCTGTACTATAATCACAAGCTAGATCTATGCAATATATTGCTATCTCTTAGCCTTTCACCAATTGATCTCTATCTGAGAGTTATTCTCTCTTTATTAATAAGTCTCTACTTTACTTGGAGAACTAGCTAAGTCTATGATCTATGCAATAGTATAATACTTAGCTAACTTCTATCAAGGGTTTATTCAAGATTATAAGCAGATTGCATGTCTACTCAATAATCTCACTAAGAAAGACTAAGCCTTTGTGTAGAATAAGAAGCGCCAACTAGTGTTTGATAAACTTAAGCTTTGCTTTATCATCTCTTCTATTCTTACCTTTCCTGATTAGACAGTCAATTATGTCACTGGCACTATGCTCTTAGTTCTCAAGAATAACAAATAGTATTCTGTTGTCTATTTCTCTCACTTCATGACTCTACAAGAACATAACTATCTAATTATCAATAAAGAAATGCTCTTAGTAATTCAGGCACTAGAGCAATAGTATTGTTACTGTATTGAGAAGATACTAGACACCAATTTGAAATTTGAAATGACCAGGCCAATTTGCAATAGTTCATGACTAGGCAAGATTTAAACCATCAACAAGCATACTGTAGAGAACTGTAGTTCTCTGTGTGCATATCTACTCATTTTTTATCATTCCTTGATGTCTTAGACTATTCACTTACTTACTCCTATCACTTTACTCTATCATTCACTATGACTCATCTATTCTAATATCTTTCTATCTCCAGACTCATGTTATTATACTCTAGACCTATTATTCTACTACCAGATTCCTCTAGGATTCATTGTTCAAGTTCTAGAAACTATTATCCTTGTCCTAACCAGTTACTTGATAAGTAGGATATTTTTTTGTCTCTTCTATTACTTTAGTTGTATTCTATAGAGTCCAATCAAACTCAAACTATACTCTTACAGAGTTATAGTACATTTTCTTCCCTCCTATATTTAGAACTCTTACTTCAGATCTATCTGGACTATAAAAGTCTTGTACTATATATATCTATATATATACAATAGAAACTACTGTATCTTTCTCTCCATGACTTGTGTGACTTAGAAAAAGTATCTTCCTGCCATCTCTTATAGTCCTGTTGATCATCTTTATTCTTTAGATACCTGCTTGCTTTTTCTTTAAACTCTTCAGACTCATCAGTTCTATTTTTCTTTCTGAAAGCCCCTACCATTTTTTTGGGTTTTTTGGTCATCAAATTCTTCTATCATTTAGCTTTCTAATTTGCTTCTAGGTCAAGCAATTATGCTGACACATACAACTATCTTCTTCTGTGCTACTAACTGATTACTTCTAGTTTAGAGGTAGTATCAGACCTCTACAGTGCTAGATATAATATCTTTCTAAATTTAACATAGTCTGAATATATAAATACAATGCTTTCATGGCAAAGGTCAATATATTCTCATATTGAGAAGATTATATAGAGATATGAAAAATAATAGCAAGAGTGTTTTCATAATATTTCCAGAGAATATTTATACAGTTGTTTTAAATAATAAAGAGACTATATTAAAATAAAAAAAGAATAATTCTAGTATGGTACACAGTATCCAAAAATAATATACAAAAGTTATACTGACAAGGTTATACTGAGAAGAAAGACATATATCTTTATAATAAAAATAATAGGCTCTATAGACCTCAAGGTAACCTTTTACAGCTAGATATAGTCTACTTATACTATGATATACCAGTGGCTGGCTAGCCTGGCTACAAAAGATACTTAAACTTGTTTAATATAACTATACTTATCTAAATTTGTCACTTTTGTCAAAGACTACATTGAGATACAATGTATATCAGATTCAATCCTATACTAAAGAAGTCTCAGCTCTTGACACTGCTTCACTCTTTTTTTTCCCTATATCTAGAAGCATCATGGCTTATTTAGATATATTATATTATACTGAGGCTTACAATTTACTGCTAAAGTTTCTGCTAAAATTAATAAGGCACTTGATGTTGATACTAAGCTTAGTAATATCTTTCATCTGTAAACTAATGGCCAATTGAAGAGAGTAAATAAAGAAGTTTTTGAGAATCTTCTACTTCAAAAAACAAGATCAATAGGCAGATTAGCTTGCTATTACCTAGTTCTCTATAAATAGCAAAATCTATGCTACTATAAAAAGTCACTATTTGTAGTCATATGCTCTTATGGATCAGAAATGGGAACCAAGAATAAAGATTAAATCTCCAAATATTCCCATGCAAGTACTGGCTACAGATTTATTTGTTACAAAAATAGCTCAGATCATCAAAGATGTTAAGAAAATTTTAGAAAAATCCAAAGAAAAGATAAAGTCACAAGACAACAAACACCATTTAGCTATATCATAATATAAAATTGGCCAGCAAGTCTGGCTATCTCTAGAAAATCTGCACTTGACACATGCTTTTAAAAAACTATCTGAGTGATAGCTCAACTCTTATGAAATTATTGATTTGACTAGCTCAAATATAGTTAAATTAAAACTTTCTTGTACTATGAAGATCTACTCTATTATCAATATCAATAGAATAAGACTATACTAGAGAAGCCTTTCTAGTCAATCCATATTCTAGCCTAGACTAGTTTATATTTCTGAAGACAGAAACAATGAATGAAAAGTTGATTATACTGTGAACTCATATCTCTGTCATAAGAAACTCAAATACTTATTCATTGGAAGGGCTATGATGAAACCAATTATAAATAGAAGCCAGAAGTAGATTTGACTAATACCAAGGAATCTCTATAAGATTTCCACCAATACAACCCAGCTGCCTCACATGCTCTTTTCATAAACAAACTTGATTTCTCTTTTATTTCCTCTAAATGTCCTAGAAGCTTCACTTCTTTTGATGTGGAACTCTTTAGTCATCTGGAAGTCAACCTATAAGGAGAAGATAGTGTTACAGTTCATTATCTCCACAAGGTTATTTAACAGATTTAGTCATTTTTCTTATTCTTTGTTATCTTATCTTATTTCTTTTCTTTGTTTTACTTTCTAATACTGAGTCTAGACTCCTGATCTAGATCTCTACCCTTTTGTCATATAGATAGATTACTTCTTATAGCATAATATATGTCTTCTCATGCTTACTTTCTCTTATTCTTCTTTTTATTTTCTTTGCTGCACATACATAGCTATACTCACAGTCTCACTTCTATACTATGGCTATGCATTTCATTTCATTTCAGCCTATGATATTATGTTCTCTTATCTTTGGGCTATGGATATTTTCTATTATGATAGATAAGGTACAAATACATATAAATACCCTATGAGTATATACTGCAAACCTCAGATGCTAGACTGGATATCCTCTAGTTTAGTTCACTTGGTCTTTGTTACAAATGCTACTTCTCATCTCAACTTATAGACTTAGAACATTTTCTCTTTCTCTTCATTATCTTATTTTATCTTTGAGCACAGACTCTTTTCACAGCTTCACTTGCACTCATAGATGTATATTACCTTCTTCCTATATGATCACTAACAAACTCATCTATCTTAGATCTATCCCTTATGACTTCCTCATTTCTTTCATTTATGATCTTCTATTCTGTCATATCTTATGGTATACACATGTATCATTCTTTCCATGCACATCATGTATGTCATGCTTCTCTTCTATTCTATGGCTATGTAGGTACATATGTTTTCCTTATGTATGCATCAGATATTGGTAGATCCGGTACAAACATGTACATATCCTATATAGTATATAAAGCCCCAATGCAGTGGCCAGAGGACTTCAGTTCAGTTCCTCTTGATTATTTCCCTCTTAACTCCTCTAAAACTCCTTTGAGTAACTTAAGAGATTTACTTAATGCTAGTGAGTTTCTAGATTGTTTCAGTCTTCTGCTTCAAAGTTGATCAACTGTTCTATCTGTTTCCCTTCATCTGTTCTTAGTTTAGATAGTATCTGATTGTCTTATGGCTTTCAAGTATTTCATAGACTATCTAAGATATTATAAATACTACTTTTTGAACTTAGAACATTTTCCTTTCTTTTATTGTCTTATCTTATACATCTTTGAGCACAGACTCCTATTTCTTTCTTTTACACAACTATATATTGATGATCTTATTTATATATCTTATATCTATGCAATCTTCTATCTATGTCTTATGACTTTCTCAAGGTTCTCATTTATAATCTTCTATTCTATCATATCTCATGGCCTACACATGCATTATTTCTAACATGCATATCACATATGTTATACTTCTCTTCTATTTCATGGCTATATAGATATATATGTTCTCCTCATGTATGCATAGAATATCAGTAGATCTGATACAAATAAGTATATATCTCATATAGTATATAAATCTCCAATATAGCAGCCAGAGGACTCCAGTTCAGTTTCTCTTGATCTATCTCTGATAACTTCCTCTTTAAGACCTACTAAGTAGCCTGAGAATTCTTTATTATTGACTAGTGAGTTTCTAGGTTGTTTTACAAGTCTTCACAGAATATGTTACAAACGGTACACTTCTTACCTTTCTTATCCTACACTTTTCCTTACTCATCTATGATTTCACTTGACTTACTCTTACTTTTGAACTTAGTCGAATATCTTGTACAATAGTCACGTGACCTGATCACATAACACTTGTCATATGATATGGACTATCTTTCCACTTACTCATATATGCTTACTCTTTGTTACTTATTCTTGATTATCTTTCTTACTAAGACTGCTGTGCCGCAGTCCACTCTTACTCATCATTTCTATTGTTCTTACTCAGCTTGCTGTGCAAGGCTATGCCTGACTGCACATTGCTGTACGCTCTACTTACACTATTGACTAGTAGTTAAGGTTCATATCAAATAGGTACAAACACACCAATAGTATATAAACCAGGAGTCTGAAGGGCATCCCCCTCAGTCTTGTTCTCCTGGAGTTCTCCTCATCAGCTCTCCTCTAGCCTGACTACCTTTATTGTTCTGATTCAAGCACTACAGCGCTCTAGGTGAGTTGTTGAGTGTTTTATTAGAACAGGACTATACTGACCTTCCCCTTGCAGATTAGCTACCTGTAAGCTGAACCTACTAGATCCTTGAAATAAGAACTTGAATTGACAAAGAGTAAGAACCTTCCTTTCGATAAGGTCAAGGGTGATAACTGACAAGGCTCACCAACTAGTGTCCTACCATGAAGACTCCGCTTCCCTCACTACCATCTGATACTTCGAGGGATAACCTATTAAAAGGCTCCCATCGGTCGACCCTAATGACCACGAGATCATTCCCTAACCCAACACTCCTCTCTCCCGCTCCCCTACTCCTCTAGTCCTGCCTGTAGGAGCATAGAACCATATACTTGCTTCGACCCTGCAGACGTCTACATACGTCTCCAACTTCTTGTAAGAATCCCTTTACCCACTAGAGACCCAAGACCCAGATCTAACCCACCATGCCAGAACGCTCTCAACCCCAAAATCGAGAACCACATTGTAGAATATAGGGATAGATTTGCTCCCTACTATCCATTTCCACAACCACTCCCTGAACTTGCTGAGCCAGTTGACTAGGCCCCCCTAGGCCCTCGCTTCCAACTGGCCGCCTTCGAACCGGTCCCTAACTTCTTGATCCAAAGTAGGATCTATTTTCTCATCCACTATTTCCAACACGTCTCACCCCACACTCCACCAGATCAGCATCGGGCTTTATCTCGACATTTTCTCAGAGCAACACCAGCTGAGATTATTGACGAAGGATCTTTCATTCCGAATCGCCAACCGGCAACTAGCTCTGCACCATCCAGGAGTAAGGCTACAGAGAAGAGAAAGAAGCAAAAGGTACATAGAAAAGATAGTGCCTATAAAAGTCCTACTCCTCGCTCTCGCCTCCCTCGTACTGCAACTCGAATTAGACTACTTGTACCTCTCCTACCTCCTCATAGGAGTATACCTAGTCTTAGGCCACAAAGTAGTCTCAGGAAACCTCAACAGTTCCTGTGAAATAGCTTATACTATTTTTGAAATCTATCCTCCAATTTCCCAACAAGAAGTAGAACAGGAGTCAGAAGAAGAAAGAGAAGAAAGACTTGAACTTGAGGAACAGCAAGAGGAAGAACCTATTCCAATTAGAATAAGACCTCCCACTTCATTTAATCAAGCAAATATTTTTCCTCCTCATTTTCAAAGAGAAGAATCAGAAGCGTCAAAAACCACGTATTTCCCTGCTCCACGAAATTTACCCTGCATAAACCAATTTTCCATTTATGGCATTTCTGTTGTCGATCGCACTGCACCACCTCCTTACCAAAGAAGGAATCCACTTGATGAATTATCTGGTCTTGAATCATCTACAGAAGAGTAACGCACTGGATTGCATAAACAGACATAGTAAACTTACAAAAGACAAAAAACAGTGTTTCTAATCTCATATTACAAAGCTTGCTCAGCATAAACTCTCTAACGCATATCCAAAGAATTCCCCCTATTCTCGATTACTTAAACAAACCAGAAAACTCTCACGAAAACATAAATAAACATGTCACTTACTCCAGATGTCAATGATCTCATTGACGCCCTTAATACGCTAACTTTAGAACAACAAGCTGCTAATACAGAAAGAAAGAAGGATGTTACAAAGAAAATTGCCAACCCAGGCTATTGGGATAGAAGTCGGCCCTCTTTCCGCTTATGGTGGCTTCGAACCAAACTATGGGCTGCACAACAAACTTGGGATACGAACCAACTTCGCACTATGGCAATCCTCTCACGGATGAATGGAAAGGCATCTAGATTTGCACTTCTAACATTAGAAGCATGTGAAAGAGATACCTTAACCCAAGTAGGAACACCACCCGCCGATAAAGGAGATGCAGTGTGGCTAACTTTAGCTGAACTAGAGTACAAAGTCTGAGACTTCTTCCAGATAGAAGTTCTTGCCCATGAAAGTTTGAAGAAGCTAGAAGCTCTCAAACAAGGAACCATTGATATCAATTCGTTCACACAGCTCTTCACTATCCTCTTTCAAGAATCAGGAATCTCAGAAAACATGGTATCACCATACTGAGAAAGACAGTTGATTTTCACATTTATCAACAACAAGCTCTAAACATGAGACGTCCTAATATGGTACAGGAACTCATAAATAATTATGTGAACATTTGAAGAGAATATGAATAGATGAAATTAGAAAGGTCCACTGGAAATCCGTTCCATGCCTATTCTGGAAGTACCTCTTATCAGAATCCCTCTCGGCCGCCACCTCAATCAAAGTTTACCAAATATAGATTACAACCAGGTCGAGGTGCACTCATGGACATTGGTGCTGCAAATAGACCTTCCTTAAGAGACAAATGCTATAACTGTCTTGGATCTCATCTTGCCCACAATTGCAAATGACCCTCTACATGCTGTTGGAGCTGTGGCTGGTCATGAGATGAACACAAGAACAATTGCAGAAACAATAAAGGAAAGAGCACACGCCAAGCTCGAACCTTAAATTCAGATCCTGAAGAATCTCACAATTCACAATTGGAATTTGATGAGATAAAAGCTTCCTTCCTTGAAACAGAGGAAGAAGACAAGGGAAAAGCCAAAGCGATCTAGATAAACTGGGTGTCCAGATTGCCAAAGCTAACAAGAAATAATCTAATAATAGTCTAATGGGGTCTCATTCAAGTGAGCTCGGCCGGAACTGGAGACCAGTGCTTAATTCCGTTAAAACAATAGACAAC
>JBBPTH010000215.1:0-11587 GCA_038094055.1 Chalciporus sphaerocephalus | reverse complement strand
CAAGGGCAGAGTCAGGAGCAGCGTCCGAGTGAGCAGCTGGGCGAGGGCGACGATTGATGTCCTCGGCCTGGAAGGCAGCCTTGACAGTAGCCTTGTCAAGGGTTGAGAGGAGCGAAAGGGACGAGGTGAAATGGGCATAGTCCTTGCCTAAGGCCCTAATCATTGCTAGACAGGCTAACTCCTCATCCAGCTTGATCAAATCAAAGTCAGGAGGGCGCAGTTGCTGAATCTGGGCCATACCCTGCTCAACTCGGGCAGATATGTCCATTAGGGACTCCTCTGGACGCTTCCTAATGCTGAAAAACTCGTCGTAGGCCACAAAGCGAGTGCCAGGCTTCTGTTGGAGGTAGATAGCCTTAAGGGCAGCCCAGGCAGCGGCAGGATCGTCCTCGTGCGCTCGGATATGCACCCTCTGGCTAGGGAGGACACTGAGCATAAGCTCGCCTGCAGCTCTGTCCTGTTTGGCATCCCACTTCGTGGCAGCATCGTCGTCGTCGTCAGAGTCTGCTGGACGGGTCTCTGTGCCATTGACAATGCGCCAGAGCCCTTTGGAGCGAAGGAGGGCCTTCATCTCCTCGGACCAGGTAGAGTAGTTGGTGCCATTGAGAGGCTGGATGCGAAGGTGGGACTCGGAGCGAGGCAGGGCGTCGGACATGGATAAAATGGGGGAATGGGAGCGAGAGGCTCGACCAGGAAGGTAGATTAGGATAGTGGGGATAGTGGAAAGTGTAGGAAAAGCGCAGGTGATGAGTTAAGATAAGAAAGAGCCAAGATATGCGCACTATGGGCTATATTGCTCTTCTACCAATGACCCAGCGATGCTGATTGCTCCTCACGATCTCCAGAGGCTTTAGAATGCACGAAAAGGCGATAGGGCACGATTTGGAGACGTAGGACAAGAGCTTGATGCGCAGGAAGCAGCAGAAAGGCGAGATATGAGGATATGAGGGGGTTACTGATCAAGTGCTGATAAGGACTGATCTGACGGGCGAAAAATTGTGCTGCGGATAGGAATGGGGGTTTTCAAGGTCGGGGAATCGAATGGTAATGTCGATGGGACGCGATCTTGAATGGATAAAGCGCTAGAGCGCAGGGCTCATAACCTGTTAAGCACAAAGTGCCTCTAGAGCAAAATAACCACTTAGGAAGTGGTGCTGAGCTTCACAAAAGTGTAGACTAGAGTCCACTGTGAGTAACCGAGTGAATTGGACGAAGTACAATGAGCCTACACACCTAGAGTCCACTGTGAGTAACCAAGGGTTCTCAGAAAGCGGACTCTGGGTATTTGAGTACTCTAAACTAGCACAGCTTCAAGCTGTCAATATGTGAAACATGTATCAGCTATCAATAGAGAAAACAAGAGACAGCTATCAGAATGTGAAACAAGGGATAGCTGTCATAGTGAAACAAGGGTAGCTGTCATAGTAAAACAAGGGGCAGCTATCACAGTGAAACAAGTGTTAGCTGCCAAACTCCAAAACAAGTGTCAAGGCAATGCCTTGCTTGTGTAGGACAAAGGAATGAAGCTAAGTTAGTAGTGTAAGTGGAGGGTATAGGCAAAGTAAAGGTATAGAGTCGATCTAGCCTGGTTAGAAGTCTTGATAATGGCTAGATCGCTCTGTAGGTATGAAATCAAAGTAAGTGTAGCAAATAGGTAGAGATGCAATATCACCAAAATAACAAATATCAATGCCACTCGTATGACCTTCTCTCGCCCTCCTGGACCTACACTCTTCGTTGCAAGCATTAACAACAACAATGCTGCATTCCTAGATGGCACTACTGAGCCTACTAGTGAATTTGCACATCCAGCTACGACTCTACCGCTCGATCTTGCTCTCTGGCATCGCAGACTCGCCCACCACCACCTTGCTGGTGTTAAATCCCTTGTAGAACGCGACCTAGTCACTGGTCTCAAGCTCGAGTCCAAGTCCTTGCCCGACCCCATCTGTGAGCCATGCCTGGCTGGCAAGATGCACGCCAATCCCTTTCCGAGCTCTGACTGGCGCGCTTCTCGTCCCCTCGAGCTTGTACACTCTGATGTACACCAGGTACCCTACAGAACCTTCTCTGGCTATCGCTATTGGGTCACCTTCATCGACGACTACACTCGCTTTCGCTTTGTGATTCCTATCAAGGCCAAGTCTGATGTGTTTGAGGCATTCAAGCAGTTCAAGGCTTATGCTGAGAACCAGTCCGAGCGCAAAATCAAGACCTTGAGAGACGACAAGGGTGGGGAGTATATGAGTCGAGCTATGCTTGACTATACTACTGATTGTGGTATAGAGCGCCAGCACACTGTCAGAAATCGCCCCCAGCAGAATGGAGTCGCCGAACGCGCCAATCGAGTGCTCTCTGAGCGAATTACAGCAATGCTCGACGAATCTGGGCTATCCCACTCCTTCTGGGGCGAGGCCTTAGCTGCTCTGGTCCATGTCTGGAACAGATGCCCCTCTGATGCAGTAGAGAAGACGCCATACGAGCTATGGCATGGCCACAAGCCTGATGTATCACACCTTAGGGTCTGGGGCTGCACTGCCTATGTGCATGTGCAGAAGGATAAGCGTCCTGCACTTGGTTCTCACTATGAGAAGTGTGTATTTATTGGCTATCCACAGGGCTACAAGGGATGGAAGTTCTACAACCTCGCCACCAAGCGCTGTATCATCTCTGAGCGTGCTGACTTTGACGAACGCTATTTCCTTGCGTCTAAAAGGCCTTCCCTTGACTCTGGTGCGCCTAATCCCCCTCCTGAGCCGCCTGCTAATGCTGGTTATCACCCTCCTGTGCTCTCTGATGAGGATGAGCCGGAGTTTGAGCAGGCTCAGTATCCTGGGGGGGAGATTGATCCACCAGCAGCGCCAGTTGTGCCTGCTGTGATCCCAGTCGAGCCTGCTCCAGCAGTGGTTGCCCCTGGTGATCTGGGTCATGATCCTGAGCCTGCTCCGCCTGCTAATCAGTTGTTAGCTGCTCCTGATGCTTTACCTGCACCTGTAGCTCCTGCTCCACCTGAGAGCCCAATTGGTATTGGCGCCAGACTACCTGCCAGGCGCAGAAACCCTCCTCGAGAGTGGTGGAAGCTTAGTCCTGCACAGGTAGAAGGAGACATTGTCTCGGACTCTGAGGATGAAGAGGATGCCTACAAGGTTTCTTCGAGCACTTCAGTTGAGCCTAACACTTATTTGCAGGCAATGCGTCATTCTGATGCAGAGCAATGGCATCAAGCAGCTCTAGACGAGCTAGCTGCCCACAAGAGCAATGGCACTTGGTCTATAGTGGACAGACCTGCTGATCGCAAGGTCATAGGCTCAAAGTGGGTGTTTAAAATCAAGCGCAATGCTGATGGTTCTATAGACCGCTACAAGGCTAGGCTCGTAGCCAAGGGGTATAACCAACGCCCTGGCTTTGACTACCTCGAGATATTTGCTCCTACAGTGCGCTTGCCCACTGTTAGGATAGTGCTCGCCCTGGCTGCTCTTCATGATATGCATCTCCGCTCAGTAGATATTTCTAATGCCTACTTGAATGGTGACATGGACTGTGAGGTCTACATGGAGCAGCCAGAGGGATTTGCAGAAGGCGACCCCAAGAAGCTTGTGTGCTTGCTTGACAAGGCCTTGTATGGCACTAAGCAAGGGGGTAATCGCTGGAATCGCAAATTGCGATCTGTACTCGAGTCACTAGGCTGGACTCAGTCCTATGCAGATGCATCTATCTATGTCTACTCTCGAGGTGATGTCCGCATCATTCTACCTGTCTTTGTGGATGATATGACCTTTGCTTCAAAGTCTCTAGAGGCTATTGAGCAGGCCATTGAATCGCTCAAGGGCCACTTCAAACTGCGCGATCTAGGTGCTACTACTCAGCTTCTTGGTATCAAGATAGACAGGGACCGGTCCAAGCGCTCCCTATCATTGTCCCAGCGCCAGTACTGCCTAGACATGCTTGAGCGCTTTGGTATGGCCAGCTGCAAGCCTGTGACTACCCCCATGGATCCAGGAGCTCGTCTCTCTCGCTCCCAGTGCCCCCAGACGCCCGAAGACCTTGATTTCATGCGCTCAGTCGACTACCTAGGTGCTATTGGCTCACTACAGTATCTTGCTACTTGCACTAGGCCAGACATTGCCTACTCTGTCAGTGTCCTTGCTCGCTTTAGTGGGAATCC
This sequence comes from Chalciporus sphaerocephalus, assembly GCA_038094055.1. NCBI lineage: Eukaryota > Fungi > Basidiomycota > Agaricomycetes > Boletales > Boletaceae > Chalciporus > Chalciporus sphaerocephalus. The sequence goes on along the minus strand of JBBPTH010000215.1, from coordinate 7,422 downwards.
TGGTGTAGCCCACTGGAATGCAGTTAAGCACCTCTTTCGCTACATCCAAGGCACTAAAGACTTCGCCCTCACCTATTCCCCTTCGCCTGACAATACTGAGCTCTTCACCTCCTACTCGGACGCAGATCTAGGTGGTTGCATTGACACTGGTCGATCTACTGGCGCTTTTATCATCAAAATGGGCACTGGGGCTGTCTCCTGGATGTCCAAGCTGCAGCCGGTCGTTGCCCTGTCTACCACAGAAGCTGAGTACATCGCTGCAGTTGAAGCTGGTAAGGAGATTGTCTGGTTGCGCAAGTTGTTGCATGAGCTGGGGTTCTCAGCAACCTTGCCATCTGTCCTTCGGATAGACAACCAGTCTGCAATCCAGGTCGCGCGGAATCCAGAGCATCATGGGCGCATGAAGCATTTGGACCGACGCTGGTTCTGGTTGCGAGATGTTGTGCACAGGGAGATTATATCTCCTGAGTTTGTGCCAACTGCGGACATGCCTGCTGACCTACTTACCAAGGCATTGCCTAGGGTGAAGGTTGAGCGCCTTAGCGGTCTACTAGGACTTGCTGCACTTGGGGGGAGCTAGGAGTGGAGAGATGCACAATCAGGGGGGAGTGTTACTTTGGTGATGTTGCATCTCTACCTATTTGCTACACTTACTTTGATCTCATACCTACAGAGCGATCTAGCCATTACCAAGACTTCTAACCAGGCTAGATTGACTCTATACCTTTACTTTGCCTATACCCTCCACTCACACTACTAACTTAGCTTCATTCCTTCGTCCTACACAAGCAAGGCATTGCCTTGACACTTGTTTCGGAGTTTGGCAGCTAACACTTGTTTCACTGTGATAGCTGCCCCTTGTTTCACTATGACAGCTACCCTTGTTTCACTATGACAGCTATCCCTTGTTTCACATTCTGATAGCTGTCTCTTGTTTTATCTATTGATAGCTGATACATACAAGTCATAATACATAACATACAGCTTGGCTGTGCTAGTTTAGAGTTACCAAATACCCAGAGTCCAAGGCTTTCTGAGAACCCTTGGTTACTCACAGTGGATCATGTAGGCTCATTGTACTTCGTCCAATTCACTTGGTTACTCACAGTGGACTCTAGTCTACACTCTTGTGAAGCTCAGTACCACTTCCTAAGTGGTTATTTCGCTCTCAGAGGCACTTTGTGCTTAACACTCAAATACCCAGAGTCCGCTTTCTGAGAACCCTTGGTTACTCACAGTGGACTCTAGGTGTGTAGGCTCATTGTACTTCGTCCAATTCACTTGGTTACTCACAGTGGACTCTAGTCTACACTTTTGTGAAGCTCAGTACCACTTCCTAAGTGGTTATTTCGCTCTCAGAGGCACTTTGTGCTTAACAGGTTATGAGCCCTGCGCTCTAGCACTCCACCCATTCAAGATCGCTCCCCATCGACTTTACCATTCGATTCTACGACCTTGAAAACCCCCATTTCCATCCTCAGCACAATTTTTCGCCCATCATATCAGTCCTTATCAGCCCTTGATCAGTAACCCCCTCATATCCTCATATCTCGCCTTTCTGCTGCTTCCTGCGCATTAAGCCATAGTCCTACACCTTCATAACGCTGCCTATCGCCTTTTCGCGCATCTTGAAGCCTCTGGAGATTGTGAGAAGCTACAGGCATCGCTGGGTCGTTGGTAGAAGAGCAATTACAGCCCATAGTGCGCATATCTTGGCTCTTTCTTATCCTAACTCATCACCTACGCTTTTCCTACACTTTCCCCCATCCCAATCTACCTTTCTGGTCGAGCCTATCGCTCCCATTCCTCCATCTACCCATGTCTGCCACCAATCCCAGCCCCTGCGCTTGTAGCCCTGCTACCCCATGCGAGTTCTGTGATAAGCCTTGCCACTGTATTCACAAGTGCTATGCTATGCAACAAGCTAGGGACTCCCACAAGTTGTCAAAGCGCACTAATAGGACTAAGAAAGGGAACCAGGCTCAAGCTACTGCTAGCCCTGCTGCTCAAGACGTAGTCGAGCAAGCTAGAAATGCAAATCTTCGTTCTACTGCCCCATCCAATCCCCTCTCCTTGTCTCCAGTCAATGCTGCTGTTGATTGGAATGCAGACTCAGGTGCCACATCTCATATGACTCCTCATCGCCACTGGCTTCGCAACTATACTCCCAAACGCGTGCCAATTAAGCTAGCTGACTCTACTATCATCTACTCAGCTGGTATAGGCTCTGTGGTATTCCATCCTCTGATAGACGGAAAGAAGACTAGGGCGGTCAAGTTCTCTCGTGTCCTACATGTCCCAGAGCTTCGCAACAATCTCCTCTCTGTGCTTTATCTTACTCGACACTCAGGCTTTGTTGTCAATATCAATGCCACTCGTATGACCTTCTCTCGCCCTCCTGGACCTACACTCTTCGTTGCAAGCATTAACTGTTAAGCACAAAGTGCCTCTGAGAGCGAAATAACCACTTAGGAAGTGGTACTGAGCTTCACAAGAGTGTAGACTAGAGTCCACTGTGAGTAACCAAGTGAATTGGACGAAGTACAATGAGCCTACATACCTAGAGTCCACTGTGAGTAACCAAGGGGTTCTCAGAAAGCGGACTCTGGGTATTTGAGTACTCTAAACTAGCACAGCTTCAAGCTGTCAATATGTGAAACATGTATCAGCTATCAATAGATAAAACAAGAGACAGCTATCAGAATGTAAAACAAGGGATAGCTGTCATAGTGAAACAAGGGCAGCTGTCATAGTGAAACAAGGGGCAGCTATCACAGTGAAACAAGTGTTAGCTGCCAAACTCCGAAACAAGTGTCAAGGCAATGCCTTGCTTGCGCTTTATCCATTCAAGATCGCGTCCCATCGACATTACCATTCGATTCCCCGACCTTGAAAACCCCCATTCCTATCCGCAGCACAATTTTTCGCCCGTCAGATCAGTCCTTATCAGCACTTGATCAGTAACCCCCTCATATCCTCATATCTCGCCTTTCTGCTGCTTCCTGCGCATCAAGCTCTTGTCCTACGTCTCCAAATCGTGCCCTATCGCCTTTTCGTGCATTCTAAAGCCTCTGGAGATTGTGAGGAGCAATCAGCATCGCTGGGTCATTGGTAGAAGAGCAATATAGCCCATAGTGTGCATATCTTGGCTCTTTCTTATCTTAACTCATCACCTGTGCTTTTCCTACACTTTCCACTATCCCCACTATCCTAATCTACCTTCCTGGTCGAGCCTCTCGCTCCCATTCCCCCATTTTATCCATGTCCGACGCCCTGCCTCGCTCCGAGTCCCACCTTCGTATCCAGCCTCTCAATGGCACCAACTACTCTACCTGGTCCGAGGAGATGAAGGCCCTCCTTCGCTCCAAAGGGCTCTGGCGCATTGTCAATGGCACAGAGACCCGTCCAGCAGACTCTGACGACGACGACGATGCTGCCACGAAGTGGGATGCCAAACAGGACAGAGCTGCAGGCGAGCTTATGCTCAGTGTCCTCCCTAGCCAGAGGGTGCATATCCGAGCGCACGAGGACGATCCTGCCGCTGCCTGGGCTGCCCTTAAGGCTATCTACCTCCAACAGAAGCCTGGCACTCGCTTTGTGGCCTACGACGAGTTTTTCAGCATTAGGAAGCGTCCAGAGGAGTCCCTAATGGACATATCTGCCCGAGTTGAGCAGGGTATGGCCCAGATTCAGCAACTGCGCCCTCCTGACTTTGATTTGACCAAGCTCGACGAGGAGTTAGCCTGTCTAGCAATGATTAGGGCCTTAGGCAAGGACTACACCCATTTCACCTCGTCCCTTTCTCTCCTCTCGACCCTTGACAAGGCTACTGTCAAGGCTGCCTTCCAGGCCGAGGACATCAATTGTCGCCCTCGCCCAGCTGCTCACTCGGACGCTGCTTCTGACTCTGCCCTTGCCACCATGCCTAGCTCCTGCGCTTGTAGCCCTACTACCCCATGCGAGTTCTGTGATAAGCCTGGCCACTGTATTCACAAGTGCTTCTCTATGCACCGAGCCAGGGACTCCCACAAGTCGTCCAAGCGTTCTAACAAGAGCAAGAAGGCAAACCAGGCGCAGGCAGCAAGCCCTGCTACCCAGGACATCGTTGAGCATGCCGGAAATGCAAGTCTTCGTTCCAATACCCTCTCTCATCCCCTCTCCTTATCTCCAGTCGATGCTGATGTCGATTGGAATGCAGACTCAGGCGCCACTTCTCATATGACCCCCCATCGCCACTGGCTTCGCAACTATACCCCCAAACGCGTGCCAATCAAGCTAGCTGACTCTACTGTCATCTATTCAGCTGGTGTAGGGTCTGTGGTATTCCATCCTGTGATTGAGGGAAAGAGGGCTAGAGCGGTCGAGTTTACTCATGTCCTACATGTCCCAGATCTTCGCAACAACCTCCTCTCTGTGCTCCACCTTACTCGCCATTCTAGCTTTATTGTCCATATCAATGCTACTCATATGACCTTCTCTCGCCCTCCTGGACCACCACTCTTTGTTGCGAGCATCAATGACAACAATGCTGCATTCCTAGATGGCACTACTGAGCCTATTAGTGAATTTGCACACCCAGCGACGACTCTGCCACTTGACCTTGCTCTCTGGCATCGCAGACTCGCCCACCACCACCTTGCTGGTGTTAAATTCCTTGTTGAACACGATCTAGTCACTGGTATCAAGCTCGAGTCCAAGTCCCTGCCTGACCCCATCTGTGAGCCATGCCTGGCTGGTAAAATGCATGCCAATCCCTTCCCTAGCTCAGAATGGCGCGCCTCTCGACCCCTCGAGCTTGTACACTCTGATGTACACCAGGTACCCTATAGGACCTTCTCTGGCTATCGCTACTGGGTCACCTTCATCGACGACTACTCTCGTTTTCGCTTTGTGATCCCTATCAAGGCCAAGTCTGATGTCTTTGAGGCATTCAAGCAGTTCAAGGCTTATGCTGAGAACCAGTCCGAGCGCAAAATCAAGACCTTGAGGGACGACAAGGGTGGGGAGTATATGAGTCGAGCTATGCTTGACTATACTACTGATTGTGGTATAGAGCGCCAGCACACAGTCAGGAATCGCCCCCAGCAAAATGGAGTTGCCGAGCGCGCCAACCGAGTGCTCTCTGAGCGCATTACAGCTATGCTTGACGAGTCTGGGCTATCCCACTTCTTCTGGGGCGAGGCCTTAGCTGCTCTGGTCCATGTCTGGAACAGATGCCCCTCTGATGCAGTAGAGAAGACGCCATACGAGCTGTGGCATGGCCACAAGCCTGATGTATCGCACCTTAGGGTCTGGGGCTGCACTGCCTATGTGCATGTGCAGAAGGATAAGCGTCCTGCACTTGGTTCTCACTATGAGAAGTGTGTATTTATTGGCTATCCACAGGGCTACAAGGGATGGAAGTTCTACAACCTTGCCACCAAGCGCTATATCATCTCTGAGCGCGCTGACTTTGACGAACGCCATTTCCTTGCGTCTAAAGGGCCTTCCCTTGACTCTGGTGCGCCTAATCCCCCTCCTGAGCTGCCTGCTAATGCTGGTTATCACTCTCCTGTGCCCTCTGATGAGGATGAGCCGGAGTTTGAGCAGGCTCAGTATCCTGGGGGGGAGATTGATCCACCAGCAGCACCAGTTGTACCTGCTGTGATCCCAGTCGAGCCTGCTCCAGCAGTGGTTGCTCCTGGTGATCTGGGTCATGATCCTGAGCCTGCTCCGCCTGCTAATCAGTTGTTAGCTGCTCCTGATGCTTTACCTGCACCTGTAGCTCCTGCTCCACCTGAGAGTCCAATTGGTATTGGTGCCAGACTACCTGCCAGGTGCAGAAACCCTTCTTGCGAGTGGTGGAAGCTTAGTCCTGCGCAGGTAGAAGGAGACATTGTCTCGGACTCTGAGGATGAAGAGGATGCCTACAAGGTTTCTTCGAGCACTTCAGTTGAGCCTAACACTTATTTGCAGGCAATGCGTTGTTCTGATGCAGAACAATGGCATCAAGCAGCTCTAGACGAGCTAGCTGCCCACAAGAGCAATGGCACTTGGTCCATAGTGGACAGACCTGCTGATCGCAAGGTCATAGGCTCAAAGTGGGTATTTAAAATCAAGCGCAATGCTGATGCTTCTATAGACCGCTACAAGGCTAGGCTCGTAGCCAAGGGGTATAACCAATGCCCTGGCTTTGACTACCTCGAGATATTTGCTCCTACAGTGCGCTTGCCCACTGTTAGGATAGTGCTCGCCCTGGCTGCGCTTCATGATATGCATCTCCGTTCAGTAGACATATCTAATGCCTACTTGAATGGTGACATGGACTGTGAGGTCTACATGGAGCAGCCAGAGGGATTTGCAGAAGGTGACCCCAAGAAGCTTGTGTGCTTGCTTGACAAGGCCTTGTATGGCACTAAGCAAGGGGGTAATCGCTGGAATTGCAAATTGCGATCTGTACTCGAGTTACTAGGCTGGACTCAGTCCTATGCAGATACATCTATCTATGTCTACTCTCGAGGTGATGTCCGCATAATTCTACCTGTCTTTGTGGATGATATGACCTTTGCTTCAAAGTCTCTAGAGGCTATTGAGCAGGCCATTGAATCGCTCAAGGGCCACTTCAAACTGTGCAATCTAGGTGCTACTACTCAGCTTCTTGGTATCAAGATAGACAGGGACTGGTCCAAGCACTCCCTATCGCTGTCCCAGCGCCAGTACTGCCTAGACATGCTTGAGCGCTTTGGTATGGCCAGCTGCAAGCCTGTGACTACCCCCATGGATCCAGGAGCTTGTCTCTCTCGCTCCCAGTGCCCCCAGACGCCCGAAGACCTTGATTTTATGCGCTCAGTCAACTACCTAGGTGCTATTGGCTCACTACAGTATCTTGCTACTTGCACTAGGCCAGACATTGCCTACTCTGTCAGTGTCCTTGCTCGCTTTAGTGGGAATCCTGGTGTAGCCCACTGGAATGCAGTTAAGCACCTCTTTCGCTACATCCAAGGCACTAAAGACTTCGCCCTCACCTATTCCCCTTTGCCTGACAACACTGAGCTCTTCACCTCCTACTCGGATGCAGATCTAGGTGGTTGCATTGACACTGGTCGATCTACTGGCGCTTTTATCATCAAAATGGGCACTGGGGCTGTCTCCTGGATATCCAAGCTGCAGCCGGTCATTGCCCTGTCTACCACAGAAGCTGAGTACATCGCTGCAGTTGAAGCTGGTAAGGAGATTGTCTGGTTGCGCAAGTTGTTGCATGAGCTGGGGTTCTCAGCAACCTTGCCATCTATCCTTCGGATAGACAACCAGTCTGCAATCCAGGTTGCGCGGAATCCAGAGCATCATGGGCGCATGAAGCATTTGGACCGACGCTGGTTCTGGTTGCGAGATGTTGTGCACAGGGAGATTATATCTCCTGAGTTTGTGCCAACTGCGGACATG
>JBBPTH010000214.1:0-11862 GCA_038094055.1 Chalciporus sphaerocephalus | reverse complement strand
TCCAAGCCATCACTCAGACAGTTTTTCAGATGTGCATAAATGGATGGTGAAACACTCAACAACTCACCTAGAGCACTGAAGTGCTTGGATTAGAACAATAGAGGTAGTCAGGCAAGTGAAGAGCTGATGAGAAGAACTCCAGGAGAACAAGACTAAGGGGGACATCCTTCAGACTCCTGGTTTATATACTATTGGTGTGTTTGTATCTATTTGGTATGAACCTTAACTACTAGTCAATAGCAGAAGTAGAGCTTACAACAATGTGCAGGAATGCATAGCCTTGTGCAGTAAGCTGAGTAAGAACAATAGAAATAATGAGTAATGATTGACTGCAGCATAGCTGAAACACTCAACAACTCACCTAGAGCACTGATGTGCTTGGATCAGAACAATAAAGATAGTTAGGCAAGTGGAGAGCTGATGAGGATGAGGAGAACTCCAGGAGAATAAGACTGAGGGGGATGCCCTTCAGACTCCTGGTTTATATACTATTGGTATGTTTGTACCTATTTGGTATGAACCTTAATTACTAGCCAATAGCAAAAGTACATCGTACAGCCATGTGCAGTAAGCTGAGTAAGAGCAATAGAAATAATGAGTAAGGATTGACTGCAGCACAGCAATCTTAGTAAGAAAGATAATCGAGAATGAGTAATCAAGAGTAAGCATATATGAGTAAGCGGAAGAGTAGTCCATGTCATGTGACAAGTGTCAGGTGATCAGGTCAGGTGATTAAGTCACATGACTATTGTACAAGATATTCGACTAAGTCCAAAAGCAAAGCTAAGTCAAGTGAAAGCATAGTCAAGTAAGTAAAAGTGTAGGATAAGAAAGGTAAGAAGTGTACCGTTTGTAACACTACCCCCTCTCTATGGATTGCATTCCAGGCAATCACAACCTTTCTTCTTCAAGCCTCAAAGTTGTACACTGCTATGAAGCTGTTGGCGGTAGTGAGATTGGTGTCACTATCAACAGTAGTGTTGTCATTACCGTTTTCATTATCTGCAGCTTCTTCAGCTTCGCTCTATGTTGGATTGAATCCAGACCAGCCATTGAGGTCATTAGCTGCTGCCTCTGCCTCATTCTTCTGGCGGACTGGTAAGGTCCATTCCATAAGAGCATTGTGCTATTCTTTTGTCCTGGCTCTGAAGTTGCAGAAGTAGACTTCATAGCTGTATCCTTCTTGCTCGATCCAGTACTTGTCGGGCATTGTAATGCTAAATCCTTTGAACGTGTTGCAACCATTAGTGGTGTCGTGCATTATCTCTAGGATTATACCCTTGCCATCCTGGATTGCGCCATGTACGTAAGACCAAACCATAAGCCTGAAGAACAAGGAGATGATACTACCTAGGGTAAATATGCCTATGACAAATAATGTGCTGTTCTCGATGAGAACAACACAGAGAGCGAATATTGACATCATATAGGTGATCAGAGGACCAAAGTCAATCCATGACCACAGGATGGGTACCAAGGGCGCAGCGTGAGTTGGGGAATTGATATGGCCGACGTTGGCGTGGTTGACAAGGTAGTCATTAATGATGGCGTTGGCGTGGAATTGGGTAAAAGAGTTGGGGAATGCAGACATTGAGGGTGGTGGTGGGGTATTAGAGGTGAATGTTGGTTTGAAGATGGCTAGGAGCAGTGCTCGACTAGTGGCTAAGAGGGAGGCGGATTGATGTCTGCTCTGGTTGAAGTGGGAATCTTTTTATACTGCTTCATGATGATTATATAAGCTGTCTTCCGCAGCAGTTGCTGTGAAGTTCTCATAAGGTTTGAACAGCTTTTTGAAATCAACCTGAGTCATGTGGAGGAGGCGAGGAGCCGATGGATTCTTTTTATAGAATTCTTTTATTGCATCCAGCACGTGAGCAAGATTTGATCGGGGTTCCCATGTTCTATCCATGTCATCGTATCCTTTCCAATGTACTAGAAATTCTAGGTGTTTCCCTCTTTGTCTAGAGTCGACTATATAATCAACTTTATATTCGTCCTCTCTGTTCTCTGTTCCAAGTACTGGTCCGGGTTTGTCAGCGTGTTGCCCTGGGAGGCATTCCTTGTAGGGCTTAATTTTGGCTATATTGAACACGTTGTGCACTCTCATGGTGCATGGGAGTCGGAGTTCAATAGCATTGCTTCCTTTAAAGCTAAGGATTTCATAAGGGCCCAACCATTTTTCCAAGAGCTTCTTTGAAGGTTGTGGGAGTTTCAGGCCATCTGTGCTAAGCCAAACTTTATCTCCTAGTTTGTATTGTGGAGCGTCTGTTCTATATTTATCTGCTTGAGTTTTCATGTGTTTTTGTGCTTTTTCTAGATTTCCTTTTGTTTCTTTTAGGGTTTGTTTGATTTCATCAGCGAGTAAAGAAGCGGCAGGTGCTTTCAATGTGTGATTTTCTATTCCTATTTTTGGTTCATATGTGTGAGTAATACTAAATGGGGTTTTCTGTGTGGAAGTTTGCTTTTTCGAGTTATACAAGAATTGCGCAATGGGTAACCATTCTGATCATTCGTGTTGTTTTTCCGCAGTGAATAGTCGGAGATATTGTTGTAGATCTCTATTCATATGTTCTGTTTGTCCATCTGTTTGTGGATGACGTGTGGTAGAGAGTTTAGGCGTAATGCCGAGGCGTTTGCACAGGTCTTTCATCACCTGTGATGTGAATTGTGGTCCTCGGTCTGAGACTATTGTTTTTGGAAGTCCATGATGCTTCCATACGTGTGTGAGATACAGTATAGCTGTTTGTAGGGCATTAACAGATTTAGTACAGGGGATGAATTCGACTTCTTTGAAGAATCAGTCAATGACCACTAGAATCGAGTCGAATCCGTTTGATTCTGGGAAATCTGTCATGAAATCTGCACTGATATGTTCCCATGGGAGATCTGGAATTTTCAATGGTAATAGTTTTCCCGCAGGTGCAGTATTGATGCCTTTGAAATGTGCGCATCTATCGCAATGTGACACATAGTCTTTAATGAGTGTGGGCATTCCAGGCCACGTGTAGCTATACTGTAGCAGTTCTAGGGTTCAATCTATTCCTGGATGTCCAGCTACAGGAGTGTCGTGATGTAGACATATGATTTCCATGCGGAGATCCTGATCATTAAGCATGAAGATCCAGTTATTCTTGTCATAAAGAAGTTCATCTTTTTCCGTGCAGATGCTATGTTGCTTACAAAGCTTGATGGCTTCTGATTTGAGAATCTTCCATGTTGCTTTCTTTATCTTTTCTAGAATGTCGTCACTATCTGTGGCTATGTGCACTAATGTGGCAGCTATTTGTTCTGGAGAGATGACTAAGACTTGCTTGTTGTCATCTTCTATTCCTATTGCATGATCTTCTCTTCGAGAAAGAGCATCAGCTTTTCCCATTTGTGTTTCGGCTTTATAGATCCATTTGAAATTGAAACAAGAGAGGTACTGAGACCATCTGGCTTGTCATCTGTTTAGATCTTGCCATTGCATAAACCATTGAAGGTTCGCATGATCATTCCAAATTTCAAATTCCTGTTTTGCACCTTCTAGGCAATGTTTCCATTATTCTAGGCTTTGGATGACACTTAGCATTTCCTTGTCTGCAATTGGGTAGTTACATTCTTCTGGTGACATGGAGTGTGATGAGAATGTGACAGGATGCCATTTGTCATCTTGTTCTATAGATAGAACAGCCCCAGTTGCAAAATTAGATATATTGGTTTCTAGGTGGAACTTCTTATCATTGTCTGGGAAAGCAAGGATGGGAGCAGTGGTGAATTTTCTTTTTAGCATGTCGAACGCTTCTTGTTGTGGTTCTTTCCATGAGAAAGGGGTGTCTTTCTTGGTAAGATCATTTAAGGGTTGTGCGACTTGCACGTAATCCTGAATGAAGCGGCGATAGAAGTTGGCCAATCCTAAGAAGCTTCTAACTCCTCGGACAGTAGTTGGAGTTGGCCATTCGGTGATTGCCTTAACTTTATCATCATCCATCTTGATGTCTTCGGGAGTTATTGTCATACCAAGGGATTCAACTTCTTTGGTGTGAAAGTGGCATTTTTCTGGTTTGATGAATAAGTCATTTTCTTCTAGGCATGCGAGTACTTTAAGAACTATTTTCTCGTGTTCTTTTACATCATCTGTCTTGGTGAAAATCATGATGTCGTCGATATAGACAACTATAGTGTCTTCCATATCTGCAAATAGCTCATTCATCATGGTTTGGAAGGTTGCGGGGGAATTACAAAGACCAAAGTACATGACTAATGGTTCGAAAGATTCTCTATGGCAGACGAAGGCAGCTTTCCATTCATCACCTTCTTTGATACGAATATTATTGTAACCCCATCTGAGATCTATCTTGGTAAATATTTTAGCTCCTTTCAGCTTATCGACCAATTGGGATATCAGGGGTAGTGGATAATTGTTTTTCACTGTGTGTTTATTGAGATATCTATAGTCCTGTACCATGCGCTTCTTTCCATCTTTCTTTGGTATGAAAAACACGGGAGAGGTTTGAGGAGATGTAGATTAGCGAATGTATCCTTTTTGGAGTTGATCATCGATGAAGGCACTGACTTTTTCTTGTTCTTGTGGCAATAAGAGGATTAGTTGGCCTTTCTTTGGCACAAAAGATTCTTTGAGATCTATGGCATAATCCCATGGTTTATGTGTGGGCATACGCTCGGACTCTTTCTTCTTGAATAGGTGAATAAATTCATGATAAGCACAAGGAACAAGTTGTTCCGGGGTTTTCTCAGGTAGTTCGTCCTTTTCTGAGATTTCCCATTTAAGAGCATATACGTGATTAAATGCCACACGTTCTTGTTCTTCTATGTGTCATGAGAATGAAGATTTTGTTCTGAGATTTTGACAGGTGCTCGGGCAGCATGTCATGAGAACCCTTCCTTGTGACCAATCTATTTCCGGATTATAGTTCTTTAGCCATGTGTACTCTAGAATAACCTGATTCTTTCCAAGATTGGTTACTTCAGCTGTTGTCTTCTCACGATGTCCTTGATAGTCAATAATTATCTCTGCATAGTGGGTGATATCTCTGGCGGAGTTCCTAGATCCGTCGACATTATGCACTAGTACTTGATGTCAGAGGGGCAAAAGTGGTAGTTTAAGCTTTTTGGCCCAAGATTTGTCTATGAAGATTGTGTTAGCACCTGAGTCCAGCAGGGCTTCTGCGGATGTGAACTGTTTTCCTTTAGTGAGTGCTATACTGATAGATAGAGTGATATCTTTGGAGTCATGTCCACAAATACGGATTTGGTCTGGGATTTCATTGTCTATTGTATTAACAAAATTAAGCACCAGTTTCAAGTCCCGGCCGAGCTCACTTGAATGAGACCCCGTTAGACTATTGTTAGATTGTTTCTTATCGGGTTTGGTGATCTGGACACCCAGTTCGTCTAGACCACTTTGGCTTTTCCCTTTCCTTCTGGTTCTATTTCCAGGAAGGAAGCCTTCATCTCATCGAATTCTATTTGTAGATTGTGAGATTGTTCAGGGTCTGTGTTCAAGGTTCGAGCTTGGCGTGTGCTCTTTCCTTTGTAGTTCCTACAATTGTTCTTGTGTTCACTTCGTGACCATCCACAACTTTGGCAGTATGTGGAGGGTTGTTTGCAATCATGTGCAAGATGTGGACCAAGACAATTATAGCATTTGCCTCTCAAGGAAGGTCTGTTTACAGCACCAATGTCCATGGGTGCACCTCAATCTGGTTATATTCCATATTCGGTAAACCTGTGCTGAGATGTTGGACAAGAGTTATTCTGGTATGATGTATTCCCAGATTGGAATGGATTTCCTGTGGATTGTTCTAATCTCATTCGCTCATATTCTCTTCCAATGGTCATGTAGTCATTTAAGAGATCTTTCACAGTGTTGGCCAGGGTCATAATTAGGGCTTGTTGTTGATAGATGTGGAAATCAACTGCCTTTCTCAGTATCGTTAGGCCGTGCTCTTCTGAGATTCCTGATTTCTGGAAGAGGATGCTGAAGAGTTGTCCAAATGAGTGAATGTCCATGGAACCTTGTTTGAGACTTTCTAGCTTCTTCAAACTTTCATATGCAAGGACATCTATCTGGAAGAAGCCTCGGACTTTGGCTTCTAACTCATCTAAAGTTAGCCATGCGGCATCTCCTGGAATAACCGGAGGTCTTCCTACTGGGGTGTCAGCATTCCTTTCACATGCTTCTAGTGTTAGGAGTGCGAATCTGGATGCTTTTCCATTCATCCGTGAGAGAATTGCCACGGTGTGGAGTTGATTTGTGTCCCAAGTTTGTTGGGCAGCCCATAACTTGGTTTGGAGCCACCATAGGTGGAAGGCGGGGCAGCTTCCATCCCAATAGCCTGGGTCGGCAATTTTCTTAGTGACATCTCTCTTTCTTTCTGCATTAGTATTTGTTTGTTCTAAGATTAGTGCATTGAGTGCGTCAATGAGATCTTGTATGTCAGTTCCATGAGACATAGTTATTTATGTTTTCATGAGAGTTTTCTGGATTGTTTGAGTAATTGAAAATAGACAGAGTTCCTTGGATAGGGATTTGAGAATTTATGGCAAGCAAGCTTTGTGCTATGAGTTTGAAAGCATTGTTTTTCGTCTTTAGTAAGTTTGGTATGTCTATTTACACAGTCCAGTGTGCTAGTTCTCTGATTCAGAAGCAGGTAACTCGGCAAGAGGATTCCTTCTTTGGTAAGGAGGTGATACAGCAGGATCGGCAATAAAGATGCCATAAATGGAAAATTGGTTTACCCGGGGTAAATTTCATGGAGCAGGGAGAAATGAGCGTTCTGACGCTTCTGATTCTTCTCTTTAAGAATGAGGAGGAGAAATTTGTGTTTGATTAGCTGGAGTAGGAGGTCTGACTCTGACTGGAATAGGTTCTTCCTCTTCTTCTTCTTCTTCTTCTGTCTCTTGTTCTGCTTCTTGTTCAGGAACTATAGGATAGATTTTAAAAACAGTGTATGTTATTTCAATGGAGCCGCAGAGGTCTCCTGAGACTACTTTGTGGCCTAAGGTAAGGTAGGCCGCGATGAGGGTGTAAGGGAGGTACAAGTACCCTAATTCTAGTTGCAGTACAAGGGAGGCGAGAGTGAGGAGGATTACTCTTATAGGTACAGTCTTTTCTACGTATCCTTCTCTTCTTCTTGTCCTCTCTAACCTCACTCCATTCTGGTGGTATGCTAGTTCCTGGTCCGCGATTCGGAAGGATAGATCCTTTGCCAGTAATCTCCTCTGCTGTAGCTCAGAGAAAATGTCGAGATAAATCCCAATGCAAATCTGGTGGAGTTTGTGGTGAGACATGTTGGAAATAATGGATAAGGAATCAGATCCTACTTTGGATGGGAAATTGAGGCACCAGTTCAAAGGGTGCCACTAGAATCGGGGACCTAGGGGTGCCCAATCAACGGACTCGGCAAGTTCCGGGGGGAGTTGTTGGAATGGGTAGAAGGGATCGAACCTGTCTCTATAATCTACGATGTGGGCTTCGACTTCAGGGTCGAGCAGATTCTGACGGGGTTGGTTAGACCTAAGGTTTCTAGGGGGTAATGGGATCCTTACAAGGAGTTGGAGGTGACCAAGTAGGTCAGTGGGATCAAAGCGGGAGTATGGCCCTATGCTTCCACAAGTGGGGCTAGAGGAGTGGGGTGTTGGGCTGGGGGATGGTTTCTTGGTCGTTGGGATCCTGGATCCTCTCTTGAAGGTGGCCGGTTTTGGGGTCGTGGGTGATGTAGATATCGTATGTGGGGTTGTTGCTTTGAGACACTAGTGGTGAGCCTTGTCAGATGTCGCCCTTAACCTTATCTAAAGGAAGGTTCTTACTCTTTGGTAATTCAAGTACTTGGTTCAAGGTTTCAAGATTGAGTGGTTCAGCTTGCAGGTAGCTAGGCTGCAAGGGGAAGGTAAATAAAGTCTTGTTCTAATGAAACACTCAACAACTCACCTAGAGCGCTGAAGTGCTAGATTGGAACAGTAGAGGTAGTCAGGCAAGTGGAGAGCTGATGAGGAGAACTCCAGGAGAACAAGACTGAGGGAGGACGCCCTTCAGACTCCTGGTTTATATACTATTGGTGTGTTTGTATCTATTTGGTATGAACCTTAACTACTAGCCAATAGCAAAAGTACATCGTACAGCAATGCACAGCAAGCATAGCCTTGCGCAGTAAGCTGAGTAAGAACAATAGAAATGATGAGTAATGATTGACTGCGGCACAGCAATCTTAGTAAGAAAGATAATCAAGAATGAGTAATCAAGAGTAAGCATATATGAGTAAGCAGAGAAGTAGTCCATGTCACATGACAAGTGTCAGGTGATCAGGTCATGTGATTAAGTCACATGACTATTGTACAAGATATTCGACTAAGTCCAAAAGCAAAGCTAAGTCAAGTGAAAGCATAGTCAAGTAAGTAAAAGTGTAGGATAAGAAAGGTAAAAAATGTACCATTTGTAACACCTTCCACCATAATCACATTATCCTTCACAATGATTGTGCCATTCTTATTCTTTGCTTACTCATAGACTTTCCACAACATTTTGAGAGTTTCTATACCTACAGTATATAAACCCTTGATATCTTGCCATGTATCTTCAAGCTAGACCTATGCAATCTAGCTCATTGTCTTCCCCTTGAAATCTTCTGAATCTGTTGATAAGTCTTCACCTCACTTCAAGTAGGTGCTACTGCAACTAGGAATTCCCTAAGCCTCAGCATAACCCCCAACTCTCATTATCGCAATGCCTTTCTAGGAATTCCCTAGATTACCTTTGAACTTGTGACTCTCAAACCCTAGACTTGACTTTGTGTCTATGCTTGTGCCTACCTGAAACAAGTGTAACACTTACTTTAGCATCTGGGCTTAGTGGACACAGGATATGGTAGCAGTAAAAGAGCTGTTTTAAACTCAGATGACTGAGTTTGAATATATGTACTCGTACACCAATAAGGTTCACTACACTAGTAGATTACTTACTGTATGTACGTTCAACAATACTACAATCAGGGTAGTACCGGGTCATTCAAGCACATGTTCTCACATCGTTTTCTACCATCGGTCGACTTCACGTACTAGTACTATTTCCGGCAAGGCGATCCTCAAATGATCCCTCGACTTCCTCTATTCACCTCGCATTCACCTCAAAAATCCAAGTTGTACGATACTAATCTCATATCGTGTCTTAGATCCAAACAGCAGTAAATCTTGTTAGGGAAGGAATAGATCGTCATGAAATACGAACAACTTGAGGGATCGTTCTATCGTGAAAATACATCCGGGCTAGAATCCACCAAGCTGGCCTTGAGATATGAAGTGCGAGCCCCCTGCACATCTGTATCCGTCCCCCTGTCTTATCCACTGATATCTCATAGGACACAGACCCATACGATCAAGCTTCTTCTGCATCTCCAGTTCCTTTCGTCTTTTTTCCTCTTCTTCCTGTTGTTTCTTCTTCAAAGCGAAAACAGCCCTTTCTCTCGCTGCCTTCACTTCTTCCGCACGTCGACCTGCTTCCTTCAGTTGACGTTCAATTTCTGTTTGCCTCTGCAAGTCTCCCTTTGCCGATCCCTTGGCAATCTCTAGCTCCGCTATGATCATCGCCGCAGCCCGATTTTCGTTGTCGGATTTTTCAAGCTCCTCCGATAGCCATCGTTCTTGTTCCGCAGCATTTCTCTTCTCTGTCTCAAGTGCTGCGATGTCTGCCTGTAGTTGGTTCCATACGGCGTCCGAAACCCCGGCATCTCGTCGCGCAACGGGGAAGATGGCAGGTTGCCCGTGAGTTAACGCCCCCGGCGGTGGTTCTTGCTTACTGCGATATTCAGTGGATGGAGAGTCTTGTTTACGTAGCTTAGCTGGTGGGGAAAATGATGGAGGTGGAGGTGGAGGTGGAGCATGCTTCATTGCCCGACTTGTAGAGGTTGCCATCGAGGGAGGCGGTGGAGCAGAGCCACTCATGCTAGGTATTGCCGTGCAGTGCGAAAACGACGCTGAGGGAACGATGCCTTGTCGTGCTTGTTGCTCCTGCAACATGGTCTTCGTAATCATCATTGTATCCTCGGCTGAGAGGTACTGGGAAGTTGCGCCATTGACCGAGTTTGCGAACGCTTTCTGGGTCATTCTCTTCCCGAGTGTCTTGATGTCTCGTCCGTTTCCCCACGATGGTACGGCGGACATCTGAGCGATCAGGTCTTGCATCTCGACATACATTGCGGACATTTTGTCGCTGAGCTCAGGAACGGTGATCTCATTCTTTAGCAGCTCTTTCTCAAGGAGCTCTAGACATTGCTCCGAGGACATATTCTTGAAGAGGATCTCCTCGGAGAAACGACTGGAGAGCCCAGGGTTGACGGCGAGAAGAGAATTCATCTCATTGTCATACCCTGCCAGAATGATGACGAGCTTGTTCATGAACCGTTCGTGAGTCATCAGCCCCACGATCTCATCCATCGCCTCCGTTGCAAAATGACCTTCGCTTAGACGATAAGCTTCGTCGATGAAGAGTACCTTTCCCAGGGCCCTTTCGAACTGTTTCTTCGTTTTAGGTCCCGTATGACCGACGTACTGACCAACCAGGTCAGTGGCAGAGCACTCGATAACTTCTGCGGAGGATAGGAAACCCATATCATAGTACACCTTGCCGAGTTTGCGTGCAGTGGTTGTCTTTCCAGTTCCTGGTGGACCTTTGAACACGAAGTTACTCGGAATCTGTGTATGCATATCAAGGCCTTTGCTTTTCATCGCTTGCGCTATTTTCTGGTAGCTATCGAGTTTGCATATCACCTCTTCGCAACCCACAATGTCGGCGAACATTTTAGCGAGGTTTGTGGATGCATCCTGACCCCGGTTGAAATCCGGGTCAAAGTCCTGTGGTTCAAATACAACATCCATCCTCAGGGATGCTGGAACCGAGGCCATTCGCTTCTGATAACGCGCTTTCGCCTGCCCCAACACATTCTCTACTTCCCCGCCGTTGCCGAAGTTTGGTCGACTCTTCAGCCGGCTCAAGAGCTCTCTGGCAACTTGTTTCGCCTCGTCCGTAGCAGATAAAACCTGGTCTTTAAGCTTGTTCTCGAGAATTTCCATGAGCTGAGACTCTGTAAAGTCGTCAAAGTTGAAGGCATTCTCGACCGCGAATCGACGAGCAAGCCCAGGATTGACATTCTGTCAAAGTGTGCGTGAGATTTCAGTTCCTGTAAACATGATCTAATCGTCTACTTACCTGGAACATTTCTTCCATCTGGTCCTTGTAACCAAGCAAGAGGACACAGCGGTCTTCACCAGGAACGCTTTGAATCTCAGCAACCATCGTATCAATGACAGATGTCTTGTACGGATCTGTCGTGTTCTTCCCGCCATACAACATGTACGCCTATGGGGCTAGTCAGCGACGTGGTCGTTCAAACACCCAGCCAATACGTACCTCGTCAATGACAAGCACCTTGCCACGCGTACTCTCAAGAATCGCCTTGGTATTCTTCTCTGACTGGCCTAGGTGAGCTCCAACGAAGTCCGCGGGATTCTTGACGACCACTGGTGCCGTTGCATGAGACACAATGTGATATACGCGGGGGGATGTCACTCACCTTCCCCATTGCTGAGCATACCAAGTTCTGCAAGGATCTGACCATACAGCTTGGCGACTGACGTCTTTCCTGTTCCCGGGGAGCCGAGGAATATCCTATTGAGGGATATCTCCATCGGTGGCTTCTCGGCAAGCTCTCGATGATAGTTGGTCTCCAAAAGCGAGAAAAAGTTGCGTACTGAGTCCTTGACTGATTCTAACCCGATGAGTTTCTGAAGCTTCGCCCACGACATGCTCTCAGGCAAGACTTTCGATGGGTCTGGCCCAATCATGTCTTCCTTGGTCAGCAGGAGGTC
>JBBPTH010000213.1:0-12129 GCA_038094055.1 Chalciporus sphaerocephalus | reverse complement strand
ATAACAGGCAGCAGGAGGTGCAGGGGCAGGAGCCCCTGCTACCTCAGCTACACAGAGGAAGTTGTTTACTTACTTAGCTTTGGGGCTTAGTGTTGAACGTACTAATAGTTCTCTATACATGAGACAGTAGTTTACCATATCTGTGTACACTACTTAGATTACACTCAGCTCGTCTGAGTTTGAATAGCTCTCTTACTGCTACCACACCTGTGAACGCTAAGCTACTAAAGCTAAGTAAGTAAACACTTCCTCTGCGTAGCCCAGGTAGTGGGGGCTTCTGCCCCTGCTCCTCCTGCTGCCTATTATTTGTTTCAACAGGTTATGAGCCCTGCCAGCGGTGTAAAAACCCTGGCAGTAAAACAATCATATGCTTAGATGACGATGCGATTGACTAACGTCTCGCTCCGAATCAAAAGCAATAACCTGGATTATGATGCGACTATGTCGCTCTTAATCCATGGTTATAAGATCTCGCGTATGATTTTGCTACATGCAAACCTAACAGCGATTGACATAAGACCCTTACGGGGTCGCCATGTCAGTACGATCTGATAGGCTCTGACTGTGAAATCATTAGTTTTCTCTCATTACAATTCTTTCGAATTACAAAACTAACGCGTCTGCCTACAGATCTAACCAACCTTCCACTTTTCAAACCTATCAAAAATGTCTACCTCAAAAGATGTTACATCCGCCTTCGGCTCCATCCCCACTCTCGACGGGACGAACTATCAGCGCTGGTCTGCGAAAATTAAGACCTATCTTCAAGCAAACCAATGCTTCTACATGACAAAGAAGTCAGACGACCCAGCCGACGACGACTGGGAAAAGAACACGGAAAAAGCAATCAGCATAATGAAGATGAAAATGACTGACACTCTCCAACATCGTTGGAGAGATATCGACAAAGCCAAGCTCCTCTGGGATAGCGTAGAGGCAGAGTACGTGAAGGTCTCCCTCACTACCGTCCATGCCGTTTACAACGAGCTACACGATATCACATTCCCCGCGAACAATCACCCTGGCCCCACATTCTCCGCCATCCATGACAAGTTCGCGCGTCTTGCGGACTACCAATTCCCTATTGCAGAACAAACGCAGATTCTTCTGCTGCTTTCCAAGGTCTACAAGATTCCGTACATGACCTCTTTCACGCAGTTCATCAATGCCAAGTCCGGCGAATGTACAAAACTCGTGAAACGCATTCAACAGGTCACCACCACTGCTGCAGATGGTACAGTTACTGTCACTGCAGTCCCATACGAAGAACCTGGAGAGCTCGGAATCAGTGTCACCGAGATAGAGGAAAACGTTACGCTCTCGTGGCAACACTATGTCACCACACACAAGGCCGGGACTTCACAAGGGAACGGACAATCAGTTATCAATAATCGAGTATCAGCAGTCAAGAACAAGGGGAAGGACCCCAATTTCTCTCAACAACAGCAGCAACAACAACAACAACAACCTCCCGCGTCGCAGGACGACAACGGAAATAAGGAGAAGAAGAGAGGAGGTAGATCGGCCGAGGGAAAGGCCAAACAAAATCGCCGTAACAAGCAATGCAAAGAGGCTCACGCGCATATCGCGCAGGAAGAATCCTTTGCGTTCACCTCCTGGACGCTGCCCGTCACGATAGATCCCGCTTCAACATACTTCTCCACTCCCATCAAAGACCCTCAATGACTTGCACACACACCCGGTGTGCAACACTTTGGACCGCCTGCCTTCAAACACACTCAGAAGGCAATCAATCTCACTCGCCGGATTGGGTGCACGCCCACTCCGCAGACTCTTCGCCACCTCGACAAGGTGGCAAATCAGGTCGAGCAGTTTGACCCAACACCCGAAGTATATGAACGTCCCTCCAAGCGCCCTCACCTGATAGAGCGCATCGACTGTTCAACACCGGTAGCAAGTATTGAGGAATTGCCCGATGATGAAGATGAAGTCGTTGTATCGCCGCCGCCATCCCCCGTTCCATCATCGTCAACATCATCTGCCGTATCTGCCCCCGTGATCAATTTACCACGTCACCGCCGCAACAACACCTTTGGTGTTGAAATTGAATATATTCCTCCCTCCACAGAAGAAGACTCAGTCTTTCTGGGAGAACACGACATAGATGAGTATATATCTCGCTTCTATGATCCAACAATAAGCGACGATGAAGAGCTGAACAAGCTCGAAAATCGTTTCTTCAATTTTAATCATGACGATGTGAACATGGACAACGAGTACGTTTTTTGTTCCTCGCATCTAAACACTAACTCACAAGTTCCTTATTCACAGGGATATGTAGAGTACATACTTTCTTGTGCATTAGATAGCGATTGGAATGACAAGTTGTCTTTGTCTGAAATTCAATCTAAAACGTGTGACACATGTCTGAAGTCCAACACAGAATACCCAGATGATATCTGGATTCTTGATTCAGGTGCCTCATCACACTTCACATTTAATCTGTCCAATTTCTCCGAGTACAAGGAATACGACAAGCCTTGCCCAGTGCAAACGGCAGCTGGTCCTACCTATGCTCTAGGAGAAGGTACCATTGTCATCGAGTATAAGAATCTTTATAAAGAAAGCTCAACTGTACGCTTATCACCAACGATATACATGCCTAATTCAGGCGTTAAGTTAGTCTCGTTGGGTACCATTCTAAAGGACAAGAATATGTATGTCAGGTCACATGGAATATACTTTGACATATGTCATCGTCAGAAGAGATCTCCAATCCTTCAATTCCATACACATCCTGGATCAACGATATACATGATGTGCGCTAATATTATTCATCCTGAGCGCAATCAGATTGTCTTGCTATACGCGACGGATTATGATCTAATACACCGAAGACTCGGACATGCTTCTAAGGAAGTTATAAAACACGCACACAAACATCTGAAAGATTTCCCTGCGGTTAATCCACCTGCGGAAGAACATATTTGCCCTGGCTGCCAACTAGGCAAACAACCCAACAGGCCTTTTCCACCAACAGAAAGACGCGCTTCTAAAGCGTTTGAACTGATTCATTCAGATCTTAAGTCATACGAGGTGGAATCATATTATAAAAAGAAGTACATCATTATATTCTACGATGATTATTCTTCAATGTCTTGGATTAAGTCTTTGCGAAATAAAAATGACGCATTGACGGCCACAAGACAATTTATAAAATATGTCCATACCCAATAGAACAGCCAAATCAAAGGCTGGATGTCTGATGCCGGGGGAGAATATAAGTCTCATGCTTTCGACGAGATGCTTTGAAATAAAGGCATTGAGATATATCAGTCTGCTCCCTATGCACACCAATAAAACGGCAGAGCCGAAAGGCACATTAGGACGCTTATGGACAAAGCTCAAGCAATGCGTCTTCACGCTTGCTTACCCCCTTCATTTTGGGAATTTGCGGTTCAACAAGCAAAGTATCTCCATAATCGCCTCCCTAACAGGAGACTAAATTGGAAAACACCGCATGAGGTCATAACTGGCCATAAACCATCATTAGAACACGTTAGAGTATTCGGATGTGGTGCCTATGTGCACATTCCTGAAGAAATACGTGGTGGAAAATTACAACCCAAATCGCAACTAATGATATATCTTGGTGTATCTCCCACCAACGATGCGAACATGTTATTTTTGCAAAATAATAATGCAATCTTTACATCCACACACGCAGTGTTCGACGAGAATCTATTCCCGAAATGTCTGAACTCCAGACCACACCCTGTCATGTCACTGCCTAAACAGCAAACACACAATGGTGATAACAATGAACACCCTATAAGCGACGATGAGGAATTTCCAGTTCCACTCGCTTCACATAAAGGACGTCCTGTATCATCTGAAACAGATACTTCTGAGACAACAGAGGATACAACGCCTAGTTCTCGCGATTCTAGCCCAGAGCCTGAACCAGCGAATGAACAAATACCTGAACCAGTAACACCACCCAGGCATGTTCCTATTCAAAATGCACCACCTGCACTACCACCTAAGAGCAAAAGGACCGGATGAATTGAACGTCCTCAACGCGAACCACGCGTGCCTAACTGCCCTGGAAACGTGTACGGTGAACGACAGCACCCAACTAAGACTGTCAAAGATATAGAATGCCTTTCCAAATGGAAAGAATTGACTGGCCAACAGCCCTCTTCGTCTAGAGATGAGCCAAATATTCCCGGTGGTTTACCCCCATCACCTGCTCCTGCACCTGAGGATTCCGAATCAGAGATTGAACAGTTAACCAGGGAAGGGGGAGTAGGTTTGACTCTTTACTTATGTGCTCGCGCGTTTAACAGTGATGAAGTAGCACCTAATTATTGCGAATGGTCTTATAAAGACCTTCTGCAACTTCCTTCTGACGAACAGAAGCTTTGGCGTGAAGCATGTATGCAAGAACTGAAAATGCTTAAGGAATGCAAAGTTTACCAAGTAGTCGATAGACCCAAAAACCGTAAAGTACTTCGGTGTAGATGGGTGTTCGATGTAAAAACCGACGGTCGTAAACGTGCCAGATTGGTTGCCAGAGGTTTTGAACAAAGAGAAGGAATAGATTATGATGAAATCTTCTCTCCAGTCATTCGATTTGAGACTGTGCGACAGATGCTTGCACTTGCCGCTCTTGAAGACTGGTATATATCAGGCCTTGATGTGCGATCCGCATATCTATATGGCCATTTAGATGAAGAAATCTATATGGAAATCCCAGAAGGGTTTGCCAGACCTGAAATGGCTGGCAAAGTTCTCCGACTCCAACGCGCCTTGTATGGCCTTAAACAGGCCAGTATTACTTGGTGGCGTGAGCTCAAGGCGTCGATGAAGGACTTAGGCTTCGAGAAAATTCATTCCGATGCCGGCGTATACATCTTCAAGCATGGCAAAGTCTATGCCATAGTATATGTAGACGACGCATTCTTTTGTGGTCCCAATAAGCTTGAGGTTGATCAACTCAAGGCTAAATTTATGAAAAAATGGGATTGTTGTGATCTTGGTGAAACCAACGAGTTTCTTCAAATGAGGATTCACCATGACAGATCCAAACACTTGATCTCTTTAGATCAATGTGATTATCTTGACAAGATAATTGAGCAATGTGGCATGACAAACGCTAAGCCCACACGTACACCACTACCACAGGGATATTATCCAAACAGGAACACAGAACCTGTAGACACTGAATTACGGACGCGTTTTCAGGTCGTTATTGGATCCCTACTATACATAATGCTAGGCACTCGTCCGGACATCGTGTATGCAGTTACACAACTTGCAAGACAATCTGCGAATCCATCCAAAGAGCACCTAGACAAAGCCTACTATATTGTGAGATACCTTAAAGGTACTCGTAAATACAATTTAGTATACGATGGTAGCAAAGATGGTGGTCTTATTGGCTTTTCTGACTCAGATTGGGGAGCTGATCCAGAGACTTCACACTCGCAGACAGGATATTTCCTGAAGCTAGCGAATGCTGCTTTCATGTGGAACTCGCACCTTCAGAAGGTTACAGCGAAGTCTTCTACTGAAGCAGAATACATTTCACTGTCCAATTGTACAGATCAAATCATTGGCGTAAAGCAAATGATGATGGAACTTGGATACAAATTAAAACCCGTTCCTCTTTGCGGTGATAATCAGGGTGCTATATTTACTGCACAAAATCCTGTAAATCAGAAAAAGAATTGCCATATTCGCATTAGATATCATTCTATTCGCAATGCGATTGAAGACAAACAGATCGAGCTCTTCTATATAGAAGGACAAGATAATCCTGCTGATATCTTTACCAAGAATTTAGGATTTATCAAGTTCGAAAAATTCAGAGAGCTTTTAGGTCTATATGTCTACAGCGCCGATTAGACAGCGCGCTTTATAAATGTACATTCTTCTTATGCTTGCATATACTAGCGATATTAAGCATGGGGGAGTGTTGAACGTACTAATAGTTCTCTATACGTGAGATAGTAGTTTACCATATCTGTGTACACTACTTAGATTACACTCAGCTCGTCTGAGTTTGAATAGCTCTCTTACTGCTACCACACCTGTGAACGCTAAGCTACTAAAGCTAAGTAAGTAAACACTTCCTCTGCGTAGCCCAGGTAGTGGGGGCTTCTGCCCCTGCTCCTCCTGCTGCCTATTATTCGTTTCAACACTTAGCGTTCACAGATGTGGTAGCAGTAAAAGAGCTGTTATAACTCAGATCAACTGAGTATGAACTAAGTAGTGTACACGTATATGGTAAACTACTGTCTCACGTATAATTAACTATGAGTACGTTCAACAACGCTCATCATATTCTTTTAGAAAATCACCATGGTCATGTCAATCATGATGTGCTCGGTGCTGCTGCCGCCTACGAGGACGCCAAGATGTACGAGAAGCACTGCGCTGACGCTGGCGCGCCCCAGTCTTATGCCCAAGCTAGGCGACTCGCGTCTCTCCAAACCTGTCATTTGCTAGCCAGGGCGATCGACGAGTCGTGTCATTCAATCTTACAGGTGAATTGTAACGATGCAACTCAAGCTAACAAAGCTTGAACACGCGTGGGGTTGGGCCCACCAAACACTAAACGTTGATACGCGTTATAATCTTCTTTTCTTAAGGGTGGACTGGCATGTCCTATTCGACAAAAATCATCTGATGTTAATTCCTCAAGAGAGTGATACCGAGACCATGAAAGAACTTACGTTTAAGAAGTCCTCTGCTAGCAGTGATCAAATAACGATG
This sequence comes from Chalciporus sphaerocephalus, assembly GCA_038094055.1. Classification (NCBI taxonomy): domain Eukaryota; kingdom Fungi; phylum Basidiomycota; class Agaricomycetes; order Boletales; family Boletaceae; genus Chalciporus; species Chalciporus sphaerocephalus. The sequence continues at coordinate 5,388 of JBBPTH010000213.1, read as the reverse complement.
AAGACGGTTCGTGACTTGGCAGCGAATTGGTCCCCTAGATTGATATTCTCTTGACGTAGGTTTGGAATGATCGAACGACATTCGAGTATTATCTTTTGTCAAAGGAAAATTTTAAGGAACCACTTTGTCGTTTCCATGGTCCAGGAGAAGATGCGAACCAAGACACGCACTACCCGCCATTCCCAAATCTTGGCGTCCTCAAATCCCATGTTCACCCTCATTTCATCGTTGCCAACACGGCACTGAAATTGAAACCATGGCCTACCTTCTACCACTTGGAGGGGTGGGGGAAACGCCTTGCGACTACATTTGGCGATATTAATGTTGCGAAGAACTGCACCTTGTTGCTTATAAGAATCAAAGCTCTGTACGATATCTGGTTGGCAGACAAGGAAGATGCACCTCGTGGCCACGACCGCCACACTCTTTCCGCTCGTTCACCGTCTAACCAAAGCAGTAGCCACTGTTCTTGGGCTGAAGAACAACAGGAGGGTAGTCCTGACGGGCAGCAATGTGGTGACTCTACCGAGCCACCGCAGCCTGCTACCGGAGATACCCAACAAGATGCTCTGGAGCAGGAGAGCCTGGATAGTGAAGATGAAGATAACACTGCGGTCGAGGAAGGCACGTCTGGGAATACCGCTTGGATTGAAGAAATAGAGGCTTGGGAAGAGGGATGTGTTGAGGCCGCATCTGAAGGCGGGTGGGAACGAGATCTAGTCAACGATGAGCAAGTCGTCGATTATTCTCGCGAAAAAGCACATCCCGCCCCTCCACCAGAGAGCTGGGCGACATCCGTTCCTCGCTTTAAACTCTCCAAGGTGCAGGGTAAAGTTTTCGACACGGAACTGTTCACCAGCAATGACTGGGCAATTTATTGGGAATCGTCACCTTTGTTCGGGAAGTCGAGGTAATATGTGACATTTGTGCCTGTACTTATACCAAATTTTGGAATCTAAATGGTCTTAAGCAAGATGTCTAACAATAATGGTTATCGGTAAGTATGTGGAAGTTCCACCAAAGGTTAGCATCACCCTGAAGGAAGCTGGGGAGGTTGTATCCACTCTATGGCCTGTGGCCTTGTTTTATTATACAAAAATGCCATTGGGACCGATTATCAAGAAGTTTACTTCCGTCGGTGGTCATTGACCCCTGTGGAATGTTTGATTGACCGGTCATCCTGAACGGCCATTGACTGGAACCTTGGAGAATGTGATGGTGGAATACAAGTGGGATCTGCATGCGCAGGGAATGAATTTCAACGTTTCATCGCCCAGCCAATGACTATGGATCTCGCTGAGCGACAATTTAGACAATATGAGTTTAACGTCGTGTCAGTCTTCCATTCTTCAAAGTTTATCGCATAGAGGATCACCCATAACACAAAGGCTCGAACATCGGCCTCTCTAGCGGACGATTCGCAACGCCAGCATGAACCTGCGTAACCGTTGAATATTGAATTCCCATCCACACATTTCTCAGACGAGAGCATAAGATACGGATATGGGTAGCGAGAAAGCCTTCGCAGGGTGTCTTATGACCCATTTTGTATGAGATGATTCCGACAGACATAGCTGATCACTGGCTCTTTGGTGATCAGAACCTCAGAATCACTGGGAGCAGGCCGCACCTGCAGAGTGGGTCACTGAAGGTGGTAACGTCTTCGGAAACATCGTATGCTTCAGAATGGCGAGGTCTTTGACGTTCTAGTATCTCTGTGTACGAACGGGGGAGGCATGCTTGGACCTCTAATAAATATAGGGTTATCCTTTGGGATTCGGGTTCCGATATGGCAGTTATATGAGTTGTCGTTCGAGCCTATCGTCACGTCGAAAGTGAGCAGAGACAGTCCGACTCGTCGGCATCATTCCAAAGAGACTGTGATCGATCAGATCACTCGTCGACTACAGGACTGACAACAATCAGTGGTATTCCTCAAACGCCGTGAACAAACATATGTGGAGGTATATATTACGAAACTATCTAGTGATACACACATTCATCGGCACAGCTCAAGCACCATCATTTCCTGATCATAGGCCCAGCATCAGCAATCGTGAATGGAGATGAAAGGAAAAGTTGGATCGCGCTCACCGCTCTCCTTTGTCCAATCTTCGTGACGTTTGATATCTGCCTCCGTCACAGTCGGTCGAGTGCTGTCAAGACTTTTGATAAAATCTGCGACCTTGAGTGGCGGCTCGACGAGCTCATCCGACTCAATCTCGGACCATGTTTTCTCGACCGCGGCTGGGTCGCCAGGAGAACATGGTGTCCATTTGGTCTGACTTGATCCAGGTGGCGGAGCAACGGGTTTAAAGTGAGTCGCCGAGATGACTTTGCGAACAGGTTGCATAAGAGCATCACGGACGAGTATCGAAATATCTGAGCCCGAGTACCTGTCGAGATCCCCATTAGTCATCCAGATCTCGATCTGGGCACGCCAGTCGCTATAGTACCCGTCAAAGTGTGTAGTGTACTCACCCCTCAGTGCGCTCTGCAAGTGTGCGATAATCCCGTGCCTCCAGTTGACAAGGTGTCGAGCCAATGTGTATCTCGAACATACGCTTACGTGCCTCGAGACCTGGGAGCGGGATGTATATCCGTTTTTCGAAACGGCGCTTAATAGCTGGGTCGAGTTGCCATGGGATGTTGGTCGCGCCGAGGACGAGCACGCCTGTGTCGTCATGACCAACACCGTTCATCTGGACAAGAAATTCGGTCTTGATACGTCGTGAGCCCTCGGACTCGGACTCGTTACGCGTGCCGGCGAGGGAATCAACTTCATCGATAAAGATGATCGCTGGCTTATTTTCGCGGGCCATCTCAAAGAGATTCTTGACGAGTCTAAGAGGGTGGGATCGTTGGAGCTCAATGATGATAGGATCAAGAGCATCACTCACCTTTCCGAGTCTCCTTGCCACTTGCTGACTAGATCACTTGAACTCACACTGAAGAAAGTGCTTTTTGCCTCTGTCGCGACTGCTTTCGCGAGGTATGACTTTCCAGTTCCTGGAGGACCGTACAGGAGAATACCTTTCCACGGCGTGCGTTTACCCGTGAACAGATGGGGGAACTTGATCGGCAAGATGACAGCCTCTTTGAGGGACGCTTTGGCACCCTCTAGCCCAGCAACATCGTCCCATTTGACATTCGGTTTCTCCGACAGAATCGCACCCGATAGACCCGCGCGAAGCTTCTTGAGTTCTGGGTCTTGATCGTCATCTCCTCCACCATCTTTCCCGCGACCGCCAACGACACTAGAAGATCCGTTAGCACTAACAGCTTTGCGCGATTGTTGTTCTTCCTGTGTCTGAATATGTTTCTTGAGGGTTTCTGCGCGAGTAAGGTATTCCTCGACCTTTGAACGGATCAGTTGTTTCGACTTTTCGTTCTTTTCGTCTGTGTGGCACCGTCAGTCCCCGGTTCGAATAGAGTGGCACGAAGAGAACAACCACAGACGGATGCAGGTACGAACATTTCTGGGCCAGCATGAAATAGTCGAGCGAGTTCATGTATTGCTTATAAGACTCTGCATAGTTCTGCTTGACATCCTCGTCGATGGCGCGCTGGACAATTTCAATAGCTTTCTGACAGATTTGAATGAGCTGACTGGCATCAGAGAGAGTTGTAGTCAGTGCTCACGTCCAGATTCGATTGACTTGACATGGCGTTGAACGGGTCGACGTAGTGGAACTGCGCAAAGGGTATAGATACAGGGTCACAGCCACACTAACATCTGGTTGGCAAGTCCCTGCCAACAGCGTCGAGCTCATCGTGTACGACGACGATGGAAACAGCGAACAGCGATACGATTTTACCAGCGCAGTTATTTTCAAGTATCATGCCAAATCTGATTACAGTGTTAAAGAGCACCCAGCGGGAGGAAGGGACGGCTTCCCCTCGGGCGAAGCAGGCACTCTTGCAGGCGACGAACAACCTGAAGAATGCATTGATTCAGGCGAAAGAATATGCCGGTGCACTCCCTGGTGGGGAGCTGAACTTCCAGGAGCAAGATGAGCTGATCGCTATGCTCGAGAGATTGAGGGAGCACAAACGGTAACGACTGGCAGTGTCTGTCTTTGTGAATAATTTACACGGACACCGTTTGTAACAGACAAGAACTTGCTTGGTTCGCTGACCAGGTGACGAACATCGCGAATTCGTGCGCTCAAACTTCAAATCTGAGAATGGAGATCGACTCCACGGCATCCACGCCCTTTGGATCGTGACACCCACCAAGCAATAATGCAGCTCTGCGTTTTTGTGATATACAACGCACATGTTCACAGTCATACTCTGCTTTCCTTGTAATTGCCGTTCATATATCTATGGTGCGGACGAATATTAATCCACGTTCGTCGATTTTGGAGGTCGCCATCAAATCCGAGGCTTGTGGCCTGAGCCGCGAGGTGATGATCCGATGCAATTATGGGATCGAAGTCGGAGAGCTCACAAAATCTCGGACAGGGCACACATCAAACTCTTGTCCAGATTCCCATTGTGTTGAATAGATTTTTCATGTTAGAAAGTCACACTTCGGAATATCTGTGGGTATGGAGACCTGAACATGAATCGTGTTCCAGGCTCCAAGAGTTGTATTCGGCTGTGACTTGACATCCTTTGGCCTATTATACTCGTCCTCGTAAATGTCGACCTCCATCCAATCAATACTTATGACATTGACAAACTGCCACGACCCTAGTCTGATTCAGGTTCAATCACATTGGTAATAGGATAATATTCAGATTTGGATTGAGGATGTTGCTGTCTTTGATATCGATATAGAAGTCAGGTTAGCAAAGCACCTATCATATCTGGAGGGAGTAGTTGCAGCCGGTGAACCTGTCCCATGGAAAACCCAGCCAAAGCAAGACGTGAATTCATAACAATTCCACGGTACGCTCTACCAAGCTACCTGGATCCAAGTTTAAAAAGAGCTGTCTACGAAAATAAAGGTCATCAATGCTTGTCATCGTCATCAGCGCGACATCTAGTTCCACCACTATCTACAGCCAGTCTCCATTGAAAACCCACAAATAAATCGACTTAACGATGTGAATAACGACAGCGTAACCTGCAACCATGGCGAGCAGGTAGGTATAGAACATGGGGTCGGGGGGTGTCATTTGAAGAGCCGTGTTGACCTTGGGAATATAGGGAATGGCCATCGAGATGCAGGCCATTCCGAAGGTAACGAGGACCACGGGGACAGAGGCACGAGATTGGATGAAGGGAACCCTGTGAGTTCGAAGGAACTGGATAATGAACAGCTGAGTCAAAGATCCTTCTAGGAACCAGTTCGTCTGTGCAAGTGGAACATGAGGGGAATCCAACGTTCGGATCTTGTAGTGGAACCAGATGATGATATGTAGGTATGAAATAGATAGA
>JBBPTH010000212.1:0-14658 GCA_038094055.1 Chalciporus sphaerocephalus | reverse complement strand
TTCTGTCACACGTACATATGAACCAAAAATAGGAATAGAAAATCACACGGCAAAAGCTCCCGCCGCCGCTAAACTCGCTGATGAAATCAAACAAACCCTAAAAGAAACAAAAGAAAATCTAGAAAAAGCACAAAAACACATGAAAAAGCAAGCAGATAAACATAGAACAGAAGCTCCACAATACAAAGTAGGAGATAAGGTTTGGCTTAGCACAGACGGTCTAAAACTCCCACGACCTTCAAAGAAGCTCACGGAGAAATGGTTAGGACCTTACGAAATTATTAGCTTCAAAGGAAGCAATGCTATTGAACTCCGACTCTCACGCACCATGAAAGTGCACAACGTGTTCAATATAGCTAAAGTTAAACCATACAAGGAACGCCTACCGGGCCAAAAAGCTGACAAACCAGGTCCAGTACTCGTCACAGAAGACAGAGAGGACGAATACGAAGTTGACTACATAGTTGACTCCAGATTACAAGGGAAACGACTAGAATTCTTAGTTCATTGGAAAGGATACGATGACACGGATAGAACGTGGGAACCCCGATCAAATCTTACTAATGCGCCGGATGCAATAAAGGAGTTCTATAAAAAGAATCCGTCGGCTCCCCATCTACTCCGCATGACTCAGGTTGATTTCCAAAAGCTGTTCAAACCTTACAAAAACTTCACAGCATTGACTGTGGAGGACAGCTTATATAATCATCATGAAGCAATATAAAAAGAACCTGCTTCAGCCTGACCAAACCCCAATCCACTTCCTTCCTACAAACTAGTCGAGCATCGCTCCTAACAACCCTCTAACAACCTCACCACCTCGTCAAACCTCCAATAACCCCATGTCTTCCTGGACTAACGCTTACACTCAGTTCCACGCTCGTGCTATCATTGACGAGTATCTTAACCACAATCCCAACGCCCCTCATATCGACACCCCCGCCCGCTCTACTCCTCTCGCTCCCGTACTGTGGTCATGGATCGACTTCGGTCTATTGATCACGTATATGGTCTCGATATTTACTCTCTGTGTCGTTCTGATCGAGAACGGCACATTATTCATCACCGGGATGCTTATCCTGCTGACTATATTCTCCTTGCTCTTCGCATTTGGGACTGGGCTCTACATGCTTGGCTCAGTGCGGGATGGCAAGGGGATAACATTCGAAATAATGCGCGACAACACTAATGGTCGCAATTTATTCAAAGGATTTAGCATAACCATGCCCGACAAATACTTCATCAAACAAGAAGGTTACAGCTACGAAGTCTACTCCCGCGACTTCCGAGCCCGTGAAAAGGAACAGCATGATGCGCTCATGGAACGAACTAAACCAGTTCGCCAGCAGATTGAGGCTCAGGCTGAAAACATCAATGACTGGGCTGGAGCTCCCGGATGGGACGATAATGAAGAAAATGCGGATAATGACAATGGTAACGACAATGCTACTCTTCATAGCGACAATGATCTGACTACCGGCAGCTTTGTAGCTGTATATAACCTCCATATCTGATGAAGAAAGGTCGTGATTGCCTGGAATGCAATCCATAGAGAGGGGGTAGTGTTACAAATGGTACAGTTCTTACCTTTCTTCCTCTACACTTTTACTTACTTGTCTACGCTTCAGCTTCACTTTTGGACTTAGTCGAATATCTTGTACAATAATCACATGACCTCATCATGTGACCTGATCACATGACCCTATCACGTGACATGGACTATTCTTTCCGCTTACTCATATATGCTTACTCTTACTTACTCATTCTTGCTTACCTTTCTTACTAAGACTGCTGCGCCGCAGTCAGTATTACTCATCTTTTCTATTGTTCTTACTCAGCTACTGCGCATTGCTGTACGCTCTACTTTTGCTATTGGCTAGTAGTTAAGGTTCATACCAAATAGGTACAAACACTCCAATAGTATATAAACCAGGAGTCTGAAGGGCATCCCCCTCAGTCTTGTTCTCCTGGAGTTCTCCTCATAAGCTCTCCTCTAGCCTGACTATCTAATTGTTCTAGTAAAGCATCTCAGCGCTACAGGTGAGTGATTGAGTGTTTCAATTCCCCCGTAATATTCCAGACCATGATGAACAAGATATTTGCAGATATGGAAGACACTGTAGTAGTCTATATCGACGATATCATGATCTTTACCAAAACAGATAACGTAAAAGAACATGAGAAAGTAGTTCTTAAAGTTCTCGCATGCCTAGAAGAGAACGACTTATTCATTAAACCAGAGAAATGCCATTTTCATACCAAAGAAGTTGAATTTCTTGGCATGACAATAACTCCCGAAGGCATCAAAATAAATGATGACAAAGTCAAGGCAATTACCGAATGGCCAACTCCAACCACAGTCTGCGGAGTTAGAAGTTTCTTAGGATTGGCCAACTTCTATTGACAATTTATTCAAGATTATGCGCAAGTCGCACAACCCTTAAATGATCTTACCAAGAAAGATACCCCTTTCTCATGGAAAGAACCACAACAAGAAGCATTTGACACGCTAAAAAGGAAGTTCACTACCGCTCCTATTCTCGCTTTCCCAGACAATGATAAGAAGTTCCACCTAGAAACTGACGCATCTAATTTTGCAACTGGAGCCGTTCTATCTATAGAGCAAGATGGCAAATGGCACCCAGTTGCATTCTCATCCCACTCCATGTCACCAGAAGAATGTAATTACCCAATCACAGACAAGGAGATGCTAAGTGTTATCCGAAGCCTAGAGCAATGGAGACACTATTTAGAAGGTGCAAAACAGGAATTTGAAATTTGGAACGATCACGCAAACCTTCAATGGTTTATGCAACAGCAAGATTTAAATAGACGACAAGCCAGATGGTCTCAGTACCTCTCTCGTTTCAATTTCAAATGGATCCATAAAGCCGGAACACAAATAGGAAAAGCCGATGCTCTCTCTCGAAGAGAAGATCATGCAATAGGAATAGAAGATGACAATAAGCAAGTCGTAGTCATCCCTTCAGAATAAATAGCCACCACATCAGTGCACATAGCCACAGATAGTGACGATATTCTAGAAAAGATAAAGAAAGCAACATGGAAAATTCTAGAATCAGAAGCCATTAAGCTTTGTAAGGAACATGGCATCTGTACGGAAAAAGATGAACTTCTCTATGACAAGAAGAACCGGATTTTCGTGCCGAATGATCAGGATCTCCGCATGGAAATCATACGCTTATACCATGACACTCCTGTTGCAGGACATCCAGAAATAGATCAAACCCTAGAACTGCTACAGTGTAGCTATACCTGGCCTGGAATGCCCACACTTGTCAAAGACTATGTCTCACGCTGTGATAGATGCGCACGCTTCAAAGGCATCAACACTGCACCTGCGGGAAAACTGTTACCATTGGAAATTCTGGATCTCCCATGGGAACATGTCAGTGCAGATTTCATGACAGATTTCCTAGAATCAAATGGATTCGATTCAATTCTAGTAGTCGTTGATCGATTCTCCAAAGAAGTCGAATTCATCCCTTGCACCAAATCTGTTAATGCCTTACAAACAGCTAGACTGTATCTCACACACGTATGGAAGTATCATGGACTTCCAAAAACAATAATATTAGACCGAGAACCACAATTCGCATCACAGGTGATGAAAGACTTATGTAAACGTCTCGGCATCATGCCTAAACTCTCTACTGTGCATCACCCGCAAACAGACGGACAAACAGAACGCATGAATAGAGATCTACAACAATACCTCCGACTATTCACCGCAGAAAGACAACACGAATGGTCAGAATGGTTGCCAATTGCGCAATTCTCATATAACTCGAAAAGGCAGACTTCTACACAGAAAACTCCATTTTCAGTTACCCGTACATACGAACCAAAAATAGGAATAGAAAATCACATGGCAAAAGCACCTGCCACCGCCCAATTTGCTGATGAAATCGAACAAACCCTAAAAGAAACAAAAGAAAATCTAGAAAAAGCACAAAAACACATGAAAAAGCAAGCAGATAAACATAGAACAGACGCTTCACAATACAAACTAGGAGATAAAGTTTGGCTTAGCACAGACGGCCTAAAACTCCCACGACCTTCAAAGAAGCTCACGGAGAAATGGTTGGGGCCATACGAAATTATTAGCTTCAAAGGAAGCAATGCTATTGAACTCCGACTCCCACGCACCATGAAAGTGCACAATATGTTCAATATAGCCAAAATGAAACCTTACAAGGAATGCCTCCCAGGCCAACATACAGACAAACCTGGGCCGGTACTTATAACAGAGGACAGAGAGGACAAATATGAAGTTGACTATATAGTTGACTCCAGACTACAAGGGAAATATCTCGAATTCTTGGTACACTGGAAAGGATACGATGACATGGATAGAATGTGGGAACCCCGATCAAATCTTACAAATGCACCGGACGCAATAAAAGAATTCTATAAAAAGAATCCGTCAGCTTCCCATCTCCTCCGCATGACTCAGGTTGACATCGAAAAGCTGTTCAAACCTTATGAAAATTTCACAGCAACTGCTGTGGAAGACAGCTTATATAATCATCATGAAGCAGTATAAAAGACCCCTGATTCAGCCTGACCAGACATCAATCTGCCTCACTCCTACCAACTAGTTGAAGCACCACTCCTAACTACCCTCAGCTACCTCCACCCTCTCATACCCCACCACCAACCCAATGTCTGCCTTTCCCAACTTCTTCCCCTACCACCTTAACCACAAAGATGTACCCACCGAAGTCCCCGCCCCTCTTGCACATCTGCTACCCGTGCCGTGGTCATGGATCGACTTTGGCCTACTCACATATATGGCATTGATCCTCACACTCTGTGCTGTTCTCCTTGTGAACAGCACATTATTCATTTCAGGTATCTTTATCCTAGGGAGTATCATCTCCTTATCATTGGTGCTTATGACAGGATTCTACATTCTTGGCGCAATCCGGGACGGCAAGGGTTTAACCCTCGAGATAATGCGCGAAATCTATAACGATCGCCAAGTAATCAGAGGGTTCAGCATTTCCTTGCCTGACAAATACTTCATCGAGCAAGACGGTTACAGCTACGAGGTCTACTCCCGCGACTTCAGAGCCAGGGAATGAGAACAACATGAATTTCTCATGGAACGGACCTTACCAGCTCACCAAAAGATTGAGGCAGAGAAAGAAGCTGATAATCTTAATGGCTGGTCTGGATTCCATCCAACCTGGGAAGAAGGAGAACAAGCCACGGATAATGAAGACAGTAATGATAACGCCACTGTCAATAGTGATACCGATCTCATCACTACCAACAGCTACGTAGTGGTCTATAACCTTGAACTGTGATGAAGAAAGGTCGTGATTGCCTGGAATGCAATCCATAGAGAGGGGGTAGTGTTATAAACGGTACATTTCTTACCTTTCTTATCCTACACTTTTACTTACTCGTCTATGCTTTCACTTGATTCAGCTTCACTTTTGGACTTAGTCGAATATCTTGTACAATAGTCAGGTGACCTAATCACGTGACCTGATCACCTGACACTTGTCACGTGACACGGACTATCTCTCCGCTTACTCATATATGCTTACTCTTGATTACTCATTCTTGATTATCTTTCTTACTAAGATTGCTGCGCTACAGTCATCATTACTCATCTTTTCTATTGTTCTTACTCAGCTTACTGTGCAAGGCTATGCACTGCTGTATGATGTACTTTTGCTATTGGCTAGTAGTTAAGGTTCATATCAAATAGGTACAAACACACCAATAGTATATAAACCAGGAGTCTGAAGGGCGTCCCCCTCAGTCTTGTTCTCCTGGAGTTCTGCTCAACAGCTCTCCTCTAGCTTGACTACTCTATTGTTCTAATATAAGCATCTCAGCGCTCAGGTAGGTTGTTGAGTGTTTCAGCTACTACTCTTAGGTATAAAGGAGGAGTCACTTAATACATAGTATTCCTAAGCTAGATCTATACAATATATTGCTAGTTTTTAGCCTTTTATTGCTTAATCTCTATTTAAGAGTTATACTCTTTCCATTGATAAGTCTCTACTTCACTTAAAGAAGTAGCTAGGACTAGAATACATGCAATAGTGTAACAAAAGATCTAGCTTCTTCCTATACTACTGTCACTGAATGGACTAGTATACCATTATCTACAGTATTATATCACACTACTGTAGAATCTTTCAGAACTTTAAAAATAAATACAAGTTCCTCCTTATCATCACTTCCTAAAATGCTAGAATTAAACTAATATTTATCTATCAATAAAGATATATTAGAGAAAACAGGTACTGAAATACTCAAAAGTCATTAGACAATCAAGTGCTATCCAAACTTAGAGAAGAAGAAGGAGTAACTGAGATACTTTACAATAGCAACAAATACTACTTTCTGAACTTAGAATATTTTCTCTTTCTTTATTATCTTATCTTATCTTTAAGTATAGACTCTTATTTATTTATTTCATAACTTCACTTGTGATCATAGATACATATTATTCTTTCTTTCATATGATTGCTAACAGATGATCTCATTTATCTTAGATCTATAAAATCCTCTATTCATGTCTCATGACTTTCTCATATCTTTCATATGTAATCTTCTATTCCATTACACCTTGTGATAAATACATATATCACTTATTTCATGCATATTATATATATTATGCTTCTTTTCTATTCTATGGCTATATAGTTATATATGTTCTTCTTATATAGATATAGAATATCAGTAGATCTGGTACAAATATATACATATCCCATGTAGTATATATACCCTCAATATAGCAGCTAGAGGACTTCAGTTCAGTTTCTCTTGATCTTTTCCTGGTAAACTCCTCTCTAAGATCTAATAAGTAGCCTAAGTACTTTTACTATTGACTAGTAAGTTTTCTAGGTTATTTCATTAGTAACTGAACTCATCAACTTACTTTATTCACTGTGACCAGCAGACAAGATCTAGCTAGTACACATTTGAAGGTTCTCAAGATACCTAAAGACTGAAATAGTTGGTAGTATATTTATTTGACACTAAGAATTTTTACATGGCACTGTGTATCATGCTTCTTAAAGAACAGCTAGTACAACTAATCAACTTGCTCAGACAAATTTGGCAAGAGTTGTGAGCAGGCAGAAAAGAAACTCTCTTAGAAGATTACAAATTAGCATACTCTAAGTCTGAGACTAATGCTAAGCTATTCCATGTACAATCAGAAGAAAAAAGAAAGAGTAATCTATAGTATAGCTATTGTAGAAAGTATCTTTTACATTAGTAGGATTTGAAGCTTTGAGAGATAAAATACCTGAACTAAGAGATACTCAACTGGAACAAAGTAGAGTTTCTAAAAAAAGACAGGAAAAGACTTACAAATATATATAACACAAGGAAAATTAGATTAGATAGCATTGAAAGAGGCTTCAGATACTATACTCTATATCTAAGAGCAAGAAACAAGCTAAAGAAATCTCACTATACCCCTTATATTCTTATATAGGACAAAGATTTCTATACTCTAGTTTTAGAAGGCATATCTATTTATAGATACTTCTAGGATACAAGCTTCTCCTATAAGTTTTCAAATTTTACTTAGTTCTTTTATGTTACTATATTCCAACAAGTGCTTGATACTTTGATAAACCCCAATATTTCATAGAAAGAACAGAAAGTGATGGTCTTTATGAGCTTCTAATAATTTATAACAGAGAATCAAAAATTAAAAAACCAGCTATACTAAGATAAGACAATAGTTCAAGATTTGCAAAACCAACTTAGAGCAAATAAGCAAATAATTGCTCTTTTATATACTATATCAGAAGCAAGGGAACATATGACAATATAATTCCAATAACAAATTGATTTTCTCACTAGATAGATGGCTATATGATGGATGTATCAACTTGCTCCTCATATACTACTAGTATATACATATCTTTATCTTATCCTCAAGAAGGGTAGAAATATTCAGAGATCTAGGGGAGTATAATAGGTCTAAAGCTAAGATCAAAGAATAGTAGACCAAGATACAAGCTTGACTAAAAATAAACTCAAGTATAATTCCTGAAGAATTATATAAGGCTATAGTAGTAGTCCTCTCAAGAATGAAGGGAGCAAAGATCAAACTTTTTGTCCAAACATACCTTATCCTAGAAAGACTTTATTCTTAAGAAGAATTTATAGAAGATATTGAAATAATTTTCAGAAGTATCAACTAATAAGATTGAGCAAGAGCAGAACTCTATAAGCTTATATAAAAGAAGGAAGAAAGAATTGACAATTTTATTGTCAAATAGAAGTTCCTCTACCAAAGAGCAAGCATGAAAGTTCTGTACTCTCATATATTAAGATAATATATGAAATTAGAGCTACATAAGAAGCTCTTGATTTCATAAGAGAATATATCTCCTTTAAAAACAATAGTAGCTCATGCTGTGATCTAAATACAATTGATATGGATGTAATAAGATTAGGGAACTCTCCAAAATATTTCAACTATGGTGATAATTGTTGGTAATATCCTAAATTCTATACAAAACTCAAGTTATCTCCACTACACTCAATTAGAAGCTAAGAAACTTTAGGGTAGAAATTTAAGAAGACTCAATTTGGAGTCTCTTGATTATTTATCGCAAGTCTTATATACTACAAGGATTGTTTGTATCTATTTAGATGTATAGCATTAAAGTATTACTAATTTAAGAGAATATGTAGAGTAATCTTAGTAATGTGAGAAGAAACATATAAAAAAATATTCTAGAAGTATGATATTATAGTAATATCATGTTATGTGACTAGATCTAAACTATAAGATATAAGATAAGTAATAAGATAAGATTATATCTTATCTAGTTGAACTTAGAAACAAAAAAGTGAAGGAAGATAGAGGTTAAATAAAATATTCCTAACACTACCTCCTCACTCTATCTTGACTTCCAGGCAAGGCCAAATAGGAATCATATTTATTTTCTCTATGGTACTAAAGAATATGCTTCATGGAATTCTTATAGCTTTTCCTTGGTATTATATAGGTGAGATACTAGTTTTCAGATTCTTTCTTTTTCTAGGTAATCAAGCTAATGGACTAAGTACTGCATACTATTGCAATGTAGTCTAGAATCCACTATGTAATCTACCTTGTATTTATTGTCCTCTTCTATTACAACTGGTATCAGCTGATCAGCATATTGTTTTTCTAGTCTCTTCTTATATAGCTTTACTAAGCTTATATTGAAGGTATTGTAAACCCTCATTGAGTACAGTAGACATAGTTTAATTATATTAGTTCTAAGGATTTCTTTGATCTTATAGGGGCCTAGCTACTTTTTGGTTAACTTAGGTAAAGCATATGGTAAACAAAGGTTTTGTATGCTAAGCCATACTTTATTGCCAGCTTTGTATTTCGGAGTCTTGCTTCTATGTTTGTTAGCTTGAGATTTTATAGTCTTCTGGGCTTCCTTTAAGTTATCCATAGTTTGAGCTAGCATTTCTGCTATCTTATTGACTAGATTCTCAGCTGCTAGTGTCTTGGCACTATGGGATTCTATTTCTATTCTGAGATATAAGTTTTTGTGATTTCAAATGGTAATATCTTGGTAGCTAATTATTGTTTATTATTATATAATATGAAAAATACCAAAGAAAAGAGAAAAGAAAGAGCTCTCTGAATAATCTAGGTATTCAAAGAGATACAAATTATGATTCTATTTTAAATATTGATGAAACTTCTGATAAAACTAATCACAATGTCAAATAGAGTCTATAGTTAGTCTGTAGTTCAGTTAGGGCTTTAAACAGATATTTAATTCTATTTCAAAAACTCTACAAAAAATGAAAGAAAAAATCCTAGAAAAAGTATGCTTATGATCTATAAAGTTATTATGGGAGATTGTCATAAATATTAAAGTCTCATTGTCTATGAAAAAGTCTTTTGTCCAAGCAGAAGTACTATTAGATAGTAGTGCAAATATAATGTTTATAGATTGCCAAACACAAGAACATAAAATCTCTCTTATGCCACTTAGATATGATACTGATATTTAATGTAAAGAGAATTAAAAACTTAGCTAAAGATATTATATACTCTACTAAAATAATTACTGATTACCAAAATTATAGGAAACATATATATATGACAGCAGAAGTAACAGATCTCAGAAAGAACCAGATTATTCTAGGATATACTTGGCTAAAAAAATATAACTCTGTAATTGACTAGTCTAAGGGCAAAGTAAAGATAATATGATGTCTAAGGACATGTTATCTATTATAAGAAAAGACAATGTTCCTAAGAGTTCTTGAAAGGGAAGAAGAAAAGATATATATAGTGACTGAATAAACTATTGTAATATTTGATCTAAATATAGTGCATGAAATACACTACATGAAGGTATGGGAATTTTGCTTAATCTTGGCTGAGTAGAAGATAGTACTAGTACTTACTCTTGGCTATAGAATAGTTACTGGATCATATGATTTGGCTTAGTAGTTCCAAAGATATGGCCATTTCAAAATAAGAATATAATTATAATAGTTTATGTATTTTAGATTTGCAAAATGAGATTATAAGTATATTAGTAGAAAATTGCTATTGTTTGGTGCTACAAATAGAGATACATATATAAATAGTCTATTTGAGCTTACAATAGTTCCTAACTTCTTTATTTCTTTCTATTACCATCATAAAATCCCTTTCTCCTGCTCAAAAGGCTAGCATTCTTTCTAAGCTTGATACTAGTCAATCTGCCTATTCTATTGCCTCTACTATTAACATTCATGTCTCTACTATATCCAGACTTTGTTCTAAATAGCACACTAAGCTAGAGAAATCTATTGGTGGTTATTCATCCAAGCTTTTCTCTGCCAATATTTGTCATGCTATTTATCTTATCTCTACTTACAAGACAGAAAATACTGTTTAGATCACCAAACCTCTTATCAATATCATCAACTAGCCTTTATATCCCAATACTATTTGTTCTCACCTGAAAAAGACTGGTCTCAAGGCTATAGTCAAGCACAAATACCCTCTTATCTCTATCAAGCATTATAAGGCTTATCTAGATTTTGCCTATACTTACAAGAATTGAACTATTGAGGATTGAAAGAAGATTATAGGGCCTAATGAGACTAAAATCAATCATCTAGGGTCAGATAGATATAAGTGGGTATAGAAAAAATCTCAATGATAGAGGGTCTTAATAATAGACTGATAGAGAGAATAATAAAGTTTACAGGAGGTTCTTTGATAATATAGAGCTATATGACTTGAGAGAGAGTTGACTATGCTACCAAGATTAATGATAGGATAGATGGGGACCTCTACCTTCAGATTTGAAGGATAAACTGCAGCAATCACTATAGTATTATGGTCTCAATCCTTCTGATATTATCTTTCAGCAGAACAATAACCCTAAGCATACCTGTAAAATAAAGAGCAGGATTTTAGGGCTATGTTCTGACCTTAGCCCCATTGAACATACCTGGAGATATCTCAAAAGAAGGCTTGGAAAGTATAAATATTCCCCTAAAGAAATAAAGGAGTTATAAAATAGGATTTGGGTAGAATGGGAGAAAATACCAGCTAAGGAGTATTAGAAGCTGATTAAAAGTATCCCTAGGAGAATTGAGATAGTGTTAAAAGCAGAAGAAGGCTATACCAAGTACTGATAATATCTAAATACTCTTCAAGTTATCAAAAGTACATAAACTATTGTAATTATATCCTAGGTTTGAAATGACTGTATCTTCAGAACTATAGAACCAAATCACATGACCCAGAAACTATTTTGTAGCCAAGAGTAAGTACTACCTTTTATTTAGTCAAGATTAAGTAAAATTCCCATGTTTGCATATAGCATGCTTTGTATGCTATGTTTAGATCAAATATTGTAATGGTTTATTCAGTTACTATATGAGCTGAGCTATACTTGACTATACTACTGATTGTGATATAGAGTACCAGCATACTATCAGAAATTGCCCCCAGCAGAATAGTATTACCAAGCATGCCAATTAAGTCCTTTCTGAGCACATTACAGCTATGCTTAATGAGTCTGAGTTTACTATACTCCTTCTGGGGTGAGGCCTTGGCTGCTCTAGTCCATATCTGAAACAGATGCCCCTCTGATACAGTACAGAAGATGCCATATGAGCTCTAGTATGGTCATAAGTAATGTATTGTACCTGAGGGTCTGGAGCTACACAGCCTATGTAAATGTGCAAAAGGATAAGTATCCTATACTTGACTCTCACTTTGAGAAGTATGTATTTATTGGCAACCCATAGGGCTATAAGAAATGGAAGTTCTATAACCTCACTATCAAATACTATATCATCTCTAAGTATGCTAACTTTAATAAATGCCATTTTCTTGTCTCTAAGAGGCTCTTTCTTGACTCTGGTATATCTAATCCTTCTCCTGAGTTATCTGCTAATGCTGGTTATTGCCCTCTTGTGCTCTCTAATGAGAATAAGCTGGAGTTTGAGCAGGCTCAGCATCCTGGGGAAAAGATTAATCTACCAGCAGTGCCAGTTGTATCTGCTGTGATTCCAGTTAAGCCTGCTCTGCCTACTAATCAATTTTTAGCTGCTTCTGATGCTTTATCTGCACCTATAGCTCCTGCTTTACCCAAGAGTGTTAAGCACAAAGTGCCTCTAGAATGAAATAACCACTTAGGAAGTGGTACTGAGCTTCACAAAAGTGTAGACTAGAGTCCACTGTGAGTAACCAAGTGAATTGGACGAAGTACAATGAGCCTACACACCTAGAGTCCACTGTGAGTAACCAAGGGTTCTCAGAAAGCGGACTCTGGGTATTTGAGTACTCTAAACTAGCACAGCTTCAAGCTGTCAATATGTGAAACATGTATCAGCTATCAATAGATAAAACAAGAGACAGCTATCAGAATGTGAAACAAGGGATAGCTGTCATAGTGAAACAAGGGTAGCTGTCAGAGTGAAACAAGGGGCAGCTATCACAGTGAAACAAGTGTTAGCTGCCAAACTCCGAAACAAGTGTCAAGGCAATGCCTTGCTTGTGTAGGACGAAGGAATGAAGCTAAGTTAGTAGTGTAAGTGGAGGGTATAGGCAAAGTAAAGGTGTAGAGTCAATCTAGCCTGGTTAGAAGTCTTGATAATGGCTAGATCGCTCTGTAGGTATGAAATCAAAGTAAGTGTAGCAAATAGGTAGAGATGCAACATCACCAAAATAACACTCCCCCCTGATTGTGCATCTCTCCACTCCTAGCTCCCCCCAAGTGCAGCAAGTCCTAGTAGACCGCTAAGGTGCTCAACCTTCACCCTAGGCAATGCCTTGGTAAGTAGGTCAGCAGGCATGTCCGCAGTTGGCACAAACTCAGGAGATATAATCTCCCTGTGCACAACATCTCGCAACCAGAACCAGCGTCGGTCCAAATGCTTCATGTGCGCATGATGCTCTGGATTCCACGCGACCTGGATTGCAGACTGGTTGTCTATCCGAAGGACAGATGGCAAGGTTGCTGAGAACCCCAGCTCATGCAACAACTTACGCAACCAGACAATCTCCTTACCAGCTTCAACTGCAGCGATGTACTCAGCTTCTGTGGTAGACAGGGCAACGACTGGCTGCAGCTTGGACATCCAGGAGACAGCCCCAGTGCCCATCTTGATGATAAAAGCCCCAGTAGATCGACCAGTGTCAATGCAACCACCTAGATCTGCGTCCGAGTAGGAGGTGAAGAGCTCAGTGTTGTCAGGTGAAAGGGAATAGGTGAGGGCGAAGTCTTTAGTGCCTTGGATGTAGCGAAAGAGGTGCTTAACTGCATTCCAGTGGGCTACACCAGGATTCCCACTAAAGCGAGCAAGGACACTGACAGAGTAGGCAATGTCTGACCTAGTGCAAGTAGCAAGATACTGTAGTGAGCCAATAGCACCTAGGTAGTCGACTGAGCGCATGAAATCAAGGTCTTCAGGCGTCTGGGGGCACTGGGAGCGAGAGAGACGAGCTCCTGGATCCATGGGGGTAGTCACAGGCTTGCAGCTGGCCATACCAAAGCGCTCAAGCATGTCTAGGCAGTACTGGCACTGGGACAGTGATAGGGAGTGCTTGGACCGGTCCCTGTCTATCTTGATACCAAGAAGCTGAGTAGTAGCACCTAGATCGCGCAGTTTGAAGTGGCCCTTGAGCGATTCAATGGCCTGCTCAATAGCCTCTAGAGACTTTGAAGCAAAGGTCATATCATCCACAAAGACAGGTAGAATTATGCGGACATCACCTCGAGAGTAGACATAGATAGATGCATCTGCATAGGACTGAGTCCAGCCTAGTAACTCGAGTACAGATCGCAATTTGCGATTCCAGCAATTACCCCCTTGCTTAGTGCCATACAAGGCCTTGTCAAGCAAGCACACAAGCTTCTTGGGGTCGCCTTCTGCAAATCCCTCTGGCTGCTCCATGTAGACCTCACAGTCCATGTCACCATTCAAGTAGGCATTAGAAATATCTACTGAGCGGAGATGCATATCATAAAGAGCAGCCAGGGCGAGCACTATCCTAACAGTGGGCAAGCACACTGTAGGAGCAAATATCTCGAGGTAGTCAAAGCCAGGGCATTGGTTATACCCCTTGGCTACGAGCCTAGCCTTGTAGTGGTCTATAGAACCATCAGCATTGCGCTTGATTTTAAA
>JBBPTH010000211.1:0-15078 GCA_038094055.1 Chalciporus sphaerocephalus | reverse complement strand
TATAGAATAGGATAGCTGGAACAGGGCTAGCCACTCTATAGCAGCCAGTAACAAGAGATAGCAGGGATAAAAGAGTAAAAGAACTTACTCTTGAAGGGACTTGACTTGAGAGGTAGAAAGGGCTTGTGATAGCTCTTATAAGTCACTAACTTGGGTGAAAGCAACTTGAGATTGAAGGGCAAAGAATAAGCCCTTTTATACTATTATATAGAACTATATCTACTATACTGTAAGAGTAAGTGCATATGCAGATATGTAAGATAATACATAGCCTTTAACCTTATAATAGAGTCTTCATCATTGTGTCAGCCAGCATTGGTAAGATACTAACTGAGTAATCGGTAAGATAATCACTAAGCTATCAGTAAGCATGAATAAGCATTATAGAGTGCTGTATAAGCGATTATCAAGATGATCAATAGCACATGTGACTAGAAATAAAGAGTGATAGATTATGTGACTGTCATGTCAGATGACTGTCACATAGGTCATGTGACATAGGGGTTCTCCCTATATGTCTAACATACCCCTGTCTTTTATAGTGTAGTGCATATGTGCAGCTAATACTTCATTTCTTCAATACTCCTCCTCGAGTATCATTTTGAGAATGTGGAAGAAGTTCCAATTGCTTGTGATTGAGTTCAAATTTCTGCCAAGTAAGGTTTTTTGTGAAGATATCAGCAAGTTGATCCTCAGTTGAGACTTGAAAGACTTTGATCTCATTGAATTCAAGAATAGACTTTGGAATATAGTGGTAATGAAGATCGATGTGTTTGAGTCTTCCTTCTTGGATAGGATTTGTGGACATGAAGATGCTTCTAAGATTGTTAGCACAGATAGAAAGAGGTAGAAGAGTGATTCCAACCTCTGAGAAGAGATTCTGGATAAACTTCAACTGTTTAGTTATATCTGAGAGAATCATATATTCTACTTCTGTGGAAGATCCTGCAACTCTTGGTTGGCATCTTGATAACCATGATGTAATACTATTTGCCAGAAAGATGGCATATCCACCAGTAGATCGCCTTGACTCAATATTGGTTACCTAATCTGAATTAGAATATACAAGGATACCACCATTTGGTTTACTACCATTAAACTTAATGTGATAGTTGGTAGTTTCTACAAGATAGCAAATAATATATAGTGCTTTCTTCAGATATTCCTATATAGGATTGACAGAGAATTGTGATATTTTGATCACAGAGAAGGCGATGTCTGGTCTGGTGCCAAGCATAATGTAAAGCAATGATCCAATGACCAATTGATACTTGCTGCTAAGTTTTGCATCTGGTGT
This sequence comes from Chalciporus sphaerocephalus, assembly GCA_038094055.1. Taxonomy (NCBI): domain Eukaryota; kingdom Fungi; phylum Basidiomycota; class Agaricomycetes; order Boletales; family Boletaceae; genus Chalciporus; species Chalciporus sphaerocephalus. The sequence continues at coordinate 13,781 of JBBPTH010000211.1, read as the reverse complement.
GGAAGATCACAATAGTTCTGGATTATAACCAGAGGGAAGTAGAGTGTGAGTTGGATTTGCATTCTCAAAATCAAATCTCTTGACCATTTTCTTGATATGGGCAGATTGATCAAGGAGTAGGGTTCTCTTCTTGCAGTCTTGGATGATATGCATTTCTAGGAACTCTTTAGTATCTCCAAGATTATGATATTCCCAAGTCTTCATGAACTTCTTCTTGTGTTCAAGGATGAGGGGCCTATTACTATCTATCAATAATGCATCGTCAATATAGACAATTATAATAATAATGTCAGATCCAATAATCTTGACATAGATACCAGAATTAGAGAATGTTCTCTTGTATCCTTGGTCTTTAAGACTCTGGTACAGTGCCTTGTTCCATTATAGGGCAGCTTGCTTCAAGCTATAAATGGCTTGATTTAGTTGACAAACTTTCTTCTCTCAACCCTTATCTATGAAGTCTTCAGGTTGATCCATGTAGATCTCCTCATCAAGTTCTCCATATAGGAAAGTGGTCTTGACGCTAGGGACTTGAGTTCCTAATCTTTGAGTGCAGCTAGAGCTAGGAGGAGTCGGATAGATTCAAACCTTGTAATAGATACAAAGGTTTCTTTGTAGTCTATTCTAAAGACTTGAGTGAAGCCTTTAGCAATGAATCTTGCTTTCTTGTGACCATCACTCTTAATAGTGAATACCCATCTTCCTTTGATGGTTTTATGACCTTTAGGAAGATCTACTAGATCCCAGACTTTATGATCTGTGAGGGATTTGATTTCTTCCTTCATTACATTCATCTATTCTGTGCACTCAGTGTCTGGAAGTCTTGTGATATCCTTGTAGTATTTGGAAATGTCTTCTAGGGTTACAGCTACATTCAGATGGTGACACATCCATTTACCACTATACATTTATCCAGGGTCTTCTTCCTCATTTGCCAATTGAGCAGAATGGAATTCTTCTTCCTCTTCTGCATCAAGCATAGCGTTATTTTGCTTCTCCTGAATTGGATCTCAGCCAGCTCTGATATCTCTTTCAATTTCAATAGCAGGACAATTGCCATAGGCATTGTCAGGCTAGAGATTGAGTTTAGAAATCCAAGCAGAGTATCTAAGCTTTGGAATTGCAGGTACAGGTTTCTACAGTGGTGGTGGAGGTGAAGGCAAGTTGGCATCTCTTCTTGGAGATGTTTGAGGAGGTAAAGAAGATGGTAGTTGCTAATCATCACCTTTATTATCTGGATTATTATTGGGTAGATCTTGAAAGTCTAAGTTGGGAGAATTATCCAAAGGAGGGTCTAGAATCTTATCTGGTAAGTCTTTTGGGTCATTATCTTCAGAGTCTTCATCATCATCAAAGTGATGTGGAATAGAGGTAAGTATATCTTTACTTTCTCTAGGACAATTGGGGAACTTTGTTTCATCAAATATGATAGTAGAAGATATGAAGACATATCAATGAGTAGGTGATCAGAAGCAATAGCCTTAGGTGCCTTTCTTATAACTGATAAAGATTATCTCTTCAGATTTGGGGCAAGTTTGCTTGCTCTCTGTTCTTTGGGAATAAAGACATATGCTTGACATCCAAAGATCTTGAAATAGGAGACATTAGACTTATCTCCCATGAAGATTTCAATAGGAGTCTTCTATTCATGATGGCATAAGGATTGACAGTGATAAATATGCACTGAGGTTTCCATAGCATCTTGCCAGAAGTTGCATGGAAGACAGTTATGGTGGCACATGGCTTCTGCTTTCTCAAGGATTGTTCTATTAAAGTATTCCGTACAACCATTTTGTTAAGAAAGATAAGGCACAGTCTTCTGATGTTCAATTCCTCTGTATGTGAGGAATGACTGAAGCTCTCCAGATATATATTCTTTCCCTCAGTTAGAATGGATAGAGGATAGTTTCTTGCCAGTTTGGTTTTCAGCCCAGGTAATTAACTCCTTGAAGCATAGGAATATATTGGACTTGTTTCGAATAAAAGCCAGGCATGTAAAAGCAGAGTAATCATCAATGAATATTAAGATATAGCAAGTGCATAAATAAGATTTAAGTGGCATCTTGACTAGATCTGTGTGAATACAACCAAGGATCCTTGAGAATTATTTGTCCAAGGCAGAAAATAGTTATTTGTACATCTTTCCAAGAGTATATTCTTTATAAGAAATAGAATCTGAAGGAATAGAAAGTCATGGTAGATCTTTGGTATAATTGTGCGCATACTGAAGAGAATTCTTGGCAATATGCCTGAAGCATTGATGCCATAAATTATAGGAATCAATGTTTTGCAAGAAATAAATGCCTATATCTGGAATAATCTGTTGAGACTGAAACCAGTATAGTACACTGTATGATAGTAAGGTAGAGGCCTGTGGGGCATCCATGCTTGTCCCAGATTTTAGTCTCTTGTTTTATCTCACAGCAGAATCTGATGTGAGTCAAAGCTGGAACTGATAAGATACAGTGTACAGCTTTGGGTGAATACCAAACTCCAGTAAGTATTATCGAAGGAAACTTCTCTTCTTTGGGTTTGATAATGATGGTTCCAGAATTAAGCATTTCAAGTATCTAATTATTGTTAGAAGTGTCATGCGAGTAGTCTCAGCAATAGACACAAAATTAGAGAGATAGCTTGATATGTGGTCTGTTGCACTACTATTGACTAACTAGTGATCTTGATAGAATTCTTGCAGTAACTTGCCTCTCACTAGGGCATTGACTCTCAAATAATCATAAAAGTAGTTCTCAAATTCCACATAATAGTTCTCATTATCTACATAGTCAATATAGTTGAGAACTGCAAATGAACTATCTCTGCTATTATCAACACTAAACCCATATTTCCATTGTCTATCCACAAACTATCTATTATTGCCATTATAGGACTCTTTAGTCTTTTTATCATCTCTTTCCCACCAGAATTTCTCTTTCTTAGACTTTACTCTCTTCTCTCAGGTTTTAGAGGAGAGAGCTGAATCAAAAGGGCTGATTAAAGAGACCAGCAATATTCATATCATTATCCATCTTCTCATATCATCTGGCAGCAGCAGTGGTGGATACAGCATCTGAGCTGGGTAATTGGGAATATAATATGTATTCCTTAGTAATCTTGATAAAATTGGTGATGATATTGTCAATAATGATAGGACTTTCTTTATCAGTTGAGCAAAGAGAGATATGGATGGCATTGACAAAAGAATCTCCCTCTATAGCATTAACCTGTCTCTTACCCTTATCAGGCCTTGATCTCTATCACTAAAAAGCATCTGAGGGAGCCTGATTTCTCTGTTGGAAGGAGCCTCCTTGTCTACCCTGGTTACTATCTTGATTATTGTTATAACCTTTTCCATGGCCATCTCTTTCACCATGCTTGCATTCCTGCTGAGTAGAATGCTGCTGCTGGTTGGAGGAGTTCCAGCTGTTAGGTTAGGGCAGTTTATGGCTAATGACTGCAGTTCAGTTGATAGCAGAAGCAGAGGTAAAAGCAGAAGTGCTGATATTATTGACATGAGCAAAGTGGGAAGATTGAGGATGGAATTGTCTAGCAAAACAAATGTTCATTTCTGAAACAAGATGTGGGAGAATTTTCTCTATTGTGAAGTCTGCTTTAGTTGTAGTGTTAAGCACAAAGTGCCTCTGAGAGCGAAATAACCACTTAGGAAGTGGTGCTGAGCTTCACAAGAGTGTAGACTAGAGTCCACTGTGAGTAACCAAGTGAATTGGACGAAGTACAATGAGCCTACACACCTAGAGTCCACTGTGAGTAACCAAGGGTTCTCAGAGAGCGGACTCTGGATGTTTGAGTACTCTAAACAAAGACTAGTAAACAAGCTGTCAACTAGCAATCCACAGCTGTCAAAGAGTGAAACATGTTTTAGCTATTAAAAGGTGAAGCATGTTTCAACTATAAAAAGATGAAACAAGTATCAGCTGTCACTCTGAAACAAGTGCCAGCTGTCAAGTGTGAAGCAAATGTCAAAGACAATACCTTGCATGTATAGGACGAAGGAATGAAGCTAGACAAGTCCTGTAAGTGAGGGAATAAGCAAAGTAAAGGTGGGGAGTCGATCTAGCCTAGTTAGAAGTCTTGGTAATGGCTAGATCGCTCTGTAGGTATGAAATGAAGTTAAGTATATCAAATAGGTAGAGATGCAACATCACCAAAATAACATGTAGTCTGGACAATAGTTGAATGGAATTGACTAAAATTGGGAAAACGTTTTGAAAGTAATATCATGGTGCGGAAATTATTGGGAAGATTTAGACCTGTATAGAATATCTGAGCACAGAGCTCGATGAGAGTGTTGATATCCTCGCAATACTACGTGAGGAGAGGGGAAGGTTCATGGCTTCATAGAAGAGCCAATACTGGCCTGCAATTCCAGTTATGCCATATAGACCTTCAAGCATCCAGTAGAGCTTACTGGCAAGAGACAGATAAGTCTCAGTGCTATCTGTGACATAATCTTAGGAGACATGTGTGCCCTGGATATGGAAATTGATGTAAAGGGACATAATCTCATTGGTATGCTTGTCAAAAATATCCTATTTCTGAATGGTCTTATTTGTTGTTTGAGTTGAGCGTAGATAGAAGCCATCAATGAGACTCCAAAGGCTCTAGATCTCAAAAAGAGAATGCATGCCACTATTCCAGGCATGCTAGTTGACATTTCTAGTAAGAATAGAGATGTTCTTGGGGATTTGAAAATCGAGTTTGAAATTGAGAGTAGTAGAAGATAAAGCAGTCATAGTAGAAGTTCTTTGGGTAGCACAAGAATGTCTATCAAATCAAAGGTATCAGCAAAGTTCAATGGAGTTTTGTTAGCCGATGAGAAAAAAGATGAGAGAGATTCATCATCAGATTCATCATCTGGTGTCTCTATTCATCTTCTTCTAGATATTTATCAATTTCTGAGGTTTCTCCATGAGAATGATCTGAGATCTTTAATCAAACAGAGGAACTTGATAAAGCGGACTAGCTAATTGCTAGGTCGACTCAAAGGGGCTATAGAAAGTGAGGACTAGAGTCCACAGTGAGTAACCAATGTATATTGGAGAGATAAACTAGATAAGCATACCTAGAGTCCACAGTGAGTAACCAAAGAGTTGTTATTTTGGTGATGTTGTATCTCTACCTATTTGCTACACTTAACTTGATTTCATACCTACAGAGCAATCTAGCCATTACCAAGACTTCTAACTAGGCTAGATCAACTCCCTATCTTTACTTTTCCTATTGCCCCACTTACAGGACTTCTTTAGCTTGATTCCTTTGTCCTATACATGCAAGGTATTGTCTTTGACATTTGCTTCACACTTGACAGCTGGCACTTGTTTCAGAGTGACAGCTGATACTTGTTTCACCTTTAATAGCTTTATCTTTTAATAGCTGAAACTTGTTTTGCATATTAATAGCTTTGACAGCTGTGGCTTGCTAGTTGACAGCTTGTTTACTAGTCTTTGTTTAGAGTATTCAAACACCCAGAGTCCGCTTTCTGAGAATCCTTGATTACTCACAGTGGACTCTAGGTATGTAGGCTCATTGTACTTCGTCCAATTCACTAGGTTACTCACAGTGGACTCTAGTCTACACTCTTGTGAAGCTCAGTACCACTCCTTGAGTGGTTATTTCGCTCTCAGAGGCACTTTGTTCTTAACAGGTTATGAGCCCTGCGCTCTAGCGCCCCATCCATTCAAGATCGCTCTCCATCGACTTTACCATTCGATTCTACGACCTTGAAAACCCCCATTCCCATCCTCAGCACAATTTTTCGCCCATCAGATCAGTCCTTATCAGCACTTGATCAGTAACCCCCTCATATCCACATATCTCGCCTTTCTGCTGCTTCCTGTGGATTAAGCCCTCGTCCTACACCTTCATAATGCTGCCTATAGCCTTTTCGCGCATCCTGAAGCCTCTGGAGATTGTAAGGAGCTACAGGCATCGCTGGGTCGTTCGTAGAAGAGCAATTACAGTACATAGTGTGCATATCTTGGCTCTTTCTTATCTTAACTCATCACCTGCACTTTTCCTACACTTTTCCCCATCCCAATCTACCTTCCTGGTCGAGCCTATCGCTCCCATCCCTCCATTTACCCATGTCTGCCGCCAATCCCAGCCCCTGCGCCTGTAGCCCTACTCCTCTATGCGAGTTCTGTTATAAGCCTGGCCACTGTATTCACAAGTGCTATGCTATGCAACAAGCTAGGGACTCCCACAAGTTGTCAAAGCGCACTAATAGGACTAAGAAAGGGAACCAGGCTCAAGCTACTGCTAGCCCTGCTGCTCAAGACGTAGTCGAGCAAGCTAGAAATGCAAATCTTCGTTCTACTACCCCATCCAATCCCCTCTCCTTGTCTCCAGTCGATGCTGCTGTTGATTGGAATGCAGACTCAGGTGCCACCTCTCATATGACTCCTCATTGCCACTGGCTTCGCAACTATACTCCCAAATGCGTGCCAATTAAGCTAGCTGACTCTACTATCATCTATTTAGCTGGTATAGGCTCTGTGGTATTTCATCCTCTGATAGACGGAAAGAAGACTAGGGCGGTCGAGTTCTCTCGTGTCCTACATGTCCCAGACCTTCGCAACAATCTCCTCTCTGTGCTTTATCTTACTCGGCACTCAGGCTTTGCTGTCAATATCAATGCCACTCGTATGACCTTCTCTCGCCCTCCTGGACCTATACTCTTCATTGCGAGCATTAACAACAACAATGCTGCATTCCTAGATGGCACTACTGAGCCCATTAGTGAATTTGCGCATCCGGCTATGACTCTACCGCTCGATCTCGCTCTCTGGCATCGCAGGCTTGCCCACCACCACCTTGCTGGTGTCAAATCCCTTGTAGAACGCGACCTAGTCACTGGTCTCAAGCTTGAGTCCAAGTCCTTGCCCGACCTCATCTGTTGTTAAGCACAAAGTGCCTCTGAGAGCGAAATAACCACTCAAGGAGTGGTACTGAGCTTCACAAGAGTGTAGACTGGAGTCCACTGTGAGTAACCGTGTGAATTGGACGAAGTACAATGAGCCTACACACCTAGAGTCCACTGTGAGTAACCAAGGGTTCTCAGAAAGTGGACTCTGGGTGTTTGAGTACTCTAAACAAAGACTAGTAAACAAGCTGTCAACTAGCAAGCCACAGCTGTCAAAGAGTGAAACATGTGTTAGCTATTAAAAGGTGAAGCATGTTTCAACTATAAAAAGATGAAACAAGTATCAGCTGTCACTCTGAAACAAGTGCCAGCTGTCAAGTATGAAACAAATGTCAAAGGCAATACCTTGCATGTATAGGACGAAGGAATGAAGCTAGACAAGTCCTGTAAGTGGGGCAATAGGCAAAATAAAGGTGGGGAGTCGATCTAGCCAAGTTAAAAGTCTTGATAATGGCTAGATCGCTCTGTAGGTATGAAATCAAGTCAAGTGTATCAAATAGGTAGAGATGCAACATCACCAAAATAACACTATGCTCATCAGCAAAATGGATGCGTGGAACACCTAATCCATACTCTTATGGATAAAGCATAAGCAATGCGATTTAATGCTGGCTTGCCCAATTCCTGGTAGGAGTATGCAGTATTACATGCCTGCCATATCTATAACCATACCCCTATGGCCCAGTTACAATAGAAGACCCCTCACGAAATAGTGAAAGAGGATAAACCTTCCATCTCACATCTTCGCATATTCAGATGTGGTACTTACGTGCACATACCCGAAGAGACATGCACTGGTAAGCTACAGCCAAAATCGCAGCTCATGATCTATCTAGGATGTGTAATGCGTTCAGAATCCAATTATTTATTTATGAAATCAAATAATTCCCTATTTACATCAGCACACGCTGTGTTCAATGAAAATCACTTCTCTAGATTACACGGCGCCAGGCCTAAATAGCCGATAAGTCGCCAAATACCTCCAAGTCCTTGTGGCAGAAAGCCATCTTCACAGTAGTTCTAGTGATAATGAGTTTGATGCAGATGATAACCTTGCTTTTCAATGCTGGCCTAAACAGCCTATAATACCACCTTGGACCCTATCTTCTGATCCCTTGGAACCAGAATGTCCAGAAACACCTACATCTTCTCCCCTAGTTACACCTCCTTGCCTACCATGCACTGGCATCCCGGCTATGCTGGAATATCCCAGATATGAACGCCGCATCTCTTTACAACCCGGCAATATCTATGGCAAAAGGCAACACCCACTCCAACAAGTATGTGACATCAAAGATCAAAGTAGATGATATGACTTAGTTGGCGGAACAAGGGAGAGTAATTTCGCACCACAAATTCCTGGTGCAATGCTTGAGTCTCCAAGTACTTCGGAAGAAGATATCAAATGCATAACCCAGGAAGAGGGAGAGGCACTAATAAATTACTTATGTGCTCATGCTGTTTCTTTAGATAATTCTTTCAAGGGCAAGATAAATTATTGAGAATGGAAATACTCTGATATCCTCAAAATCTCTAATAAGAATGAGCGTAAGCTCTGGCACAAAGCCTGCAAGGAAGAACTACAAATACTCAAAGACCAAAAAGTCTTCGAGATTGTCGAACACCCTAAAGATTGTAAGATCATTAAAAACTGATGGGTCTTTGATGTTAAAACTGACGGTCGAAAGAAAGCCCACCTTGTTGCAAAAGGCTTCTCCCAAATTGAAGGGATAGATTATGACCAAGTCTTCTCCCCAATAGTACAGCTTGAGACTGTGCGATTTATCTATGCCCTCTCAGCCATCTATGACTGGTATATTACTGGTCTAGGTGTACGATCTACCTACCTCTATGGCGAACTGGAAGACAAACTCTATATAGAGTTTTCTAAGGGGTTTATGCCACTCCAATTCAAAGGCAAGGTCCTAGAACTACATCGCGCCCTATATGGCCTCAAATAAGCCAGATTAGCATGATGGCATGCACTTGATAAGTCGATGGCAACACTAGGCTTTAAGAGACTTATCACTGACTCTGGCCTTTTCATTCATATCTCTGGAAGTAAACCGGTTATTGCAATTGTCTATGTCAACGACGCTCAATTCTGCGGCTCAAATACAAGCAAGAAATTGCCTTGACACTTGTTTCAAAGTTTGGTAGCTGACATATATTTTACTGTGACAGCTGACCCTCAGGATGAATATTTCTCAAAAAGGTCATACCATTTACCTTGACCAATGCATATACCTCAAGAAAGTCCTTGTACAATTTGGCATGACTGATGCTAAATCCGTGTCTACGTCTTTACCACAAGAATATTATCCTATAAAGAACGATGCCGAGATTAACCTAGAATTGCAGATATGCTTCCAGATCATAATAGGCTCGTTAATGTACCTGATGATAGGCACATACCCAGACATTACTTATGCAGTTATTCAACTTGCTAGGCACTCTACCAACCCTACTGAGGATCACCTTGCTAAGGCACTTTATATATGCTGTTACCTTGCAGGTTCCAGAAAATATGCTTTGATTTACAAAGGGAAACCTAGCTAAGGGCTATTAGCCTATTCAGATGTAGATTAGGGACAAGACCCTAATATCAGATGCTTGCAGTCAGAATATTTCCTGAAACTCGCAGAAGATGTTTTTCTCTAGAAATCACATTTGCAAGATTCTATTGCATGCTCTTCCACCAATGTGGAATTTCAAACGCTCAGTGATGCTACTCATGAAATTGAATGGATCTGACATATGCTAGAAGAGCTCGGTTGCCCTATTAAAAGGCCTGTACCATTATACGCTGATAATCAGGGGGCTATTCAAATAGCATCTAACCCTTTAACCTCCAATATGTCCAAACATATCAAAGTCTGTTACTTTTATGTACAGAAACTCGTATTGGATACCAAGGAAGTCAAGCTCATATATATTGAGGGATCTGACAATCCCGCTGATATATTCACTAAGAACCTTGGACACGTCAAGTTCAAACAATATTGCTCACAACTTGGATTGGAGTTTTATACAAATTAATCTCGCTGCCCTATGGACTGTGCGAAAGCCTCTTTTACATCTAAATTACTATCGTACTTTAGATGAGGGAGAGTGTTGAACAACAAATATAGTTAGTACTAATAATAGTCCTAGTAGTATAGTTCACACAGACATATACCTATAAATACAACTCAGTAGAGCTAAGTTTAAATAGACTCATGTCTTCCTACTGTCACCAGCGCTACTCACTATACTTGCAGCTCCTAAGTTCAAATCTTCTCCCAACACTCAGGTATATAGTAGAATTCCCTCTACCCTCAGGCCAGTAAGTACTGGGCACCTTTGTGCTTCCAGGAAACTGGTTTAATACATAGAGATAAGGAAATGGTGTTTGTCAAAGTTAGCATGCTTATAGATGGCATAGCACTTGGTGGTGAGATTGTAGAACTTCTATCTCTTATATCCCTATGGATAGCTAATAAATATACATTTCTCAAAGTAAAAACCAAGTGCAGGATGCTTATTCTTCTGCATATGCATATAGGTAGTGTAGCACCAGATCCTCTAGTATAACACATCAGGCTTGTGGCTATACCAGAGCTCATATGATATCTTCTCTACTATATCAGAGGGGCATCTGTTCCAGACATAAAGTAAAATAGCTAAGGCCTCACCCCAGAAGAAGTAGGTAACCCAGACTCTGAAACACTCAACTACTCACCTAGAGCACTGAAGTGCTATATCAGAATAATTAAGTAGTCAGACTAGAGGAGAGCTGTTGAGGAGAACTCCAGGAGAACAAGACTGAGGGGAATGCCCTTCAGACTTCTGGTTTATATACTATTGGTGTGTTTGTATCTATTTGATATGAACCTTAACTACTAGCCAATAGCATAAGTAGAGCATACAGCAATGCGCAGCAGTGCACAGTCATGCATAGCCTTGTGCAGTAAGCTGAGTAAGAACAATAGAAATGATGAGTAATGATTGACTGTGGCACAGCAATCTGTTAAGCACAAAGTGCCTCTGAGAGCGAAATAACCACTTAGGAAGTGGTGCTGAGCTTCACAAGAGTGTAGACTAGAGTCCACTGTGAGTAACCAAGTAGATTGAACGAAGTACAATGAGCCTACACACCTAGAGTCCACTGTGAGTAACCAAGGGTTCTCAGAGAGCGGACTCTGGGTGTTTGAGTACTCTAAACAAAGACTAGTAAACAAGCTGTCAACTAGCAAGCCACAGCTGTCAAAGAGTGAAACATGTGTTAGCTATCAAAAGGTGAAGCATGTTTCAACTATAAAAAGATGAAACAAGTATCAGCTGTCACTCTGAGACAAGTGCCAGCTGTCAAGTATGAAACAAATGTCAAAGGCAATACCTTGTATATGTAGGACGAAGGAATGAAGCTAGACAAGTCCTGTAAGTGGGGGAATAGGCAAAGTAAAGCTGGGGAGTCGATCTAGCCTAGTTAGAAGTCTTGGTAATGGCTAGATCGCTCTGTAGGTATGAAATGAAGTTAAGTATAGGAAATAGGTAGAGATGCAACATCACCAAAATAACACTCCCCCCTGATTGTGCATCTCTTCACAACTAACTCCCCCCAAATGCAGCAAGTCCTAATAGACCGCTAAGGCGCTCGACCTTGACCCTAGGCAATGCCTTGGTCAGTAGGTCAGCAGGCATGTCCGCAGTTGGCACAAACTCAGGAGAGATAATCTCCCTATGCACAACATCTCGCAACCAGAACCAGCGTCGGTCCAAATGCTTCATGCGCCCATGATGCTCTGGATTTCGTGCTACCTGGATGGCTGACTGGTTGTCTATCCGAAGGACAGATGGCAAGCTAGCTGAGAAGCCTAACTCAAGCATTAGCTTGCGCAACCAGACAATCTCCTTACCAGCTTCAACTGCAGCGATGTACTCAGCTTCTGTGGTAGACAGGGCAACGACCGGCTGCAGCTTGGACATCCAGGAGACCGCCCCAGTGCCCATCTTGATAACGAAAGCACCAGTTGATCGACCAGTATCAATGCAACCACCTAGATCTGCGTCCGAGTAGGAGGTGAAGAGCTCGGTAGTTTCAGGCGAAGGGGAATAGGTGAGGGCAAAGTCTTTAGTGCCTTGGATGTAGCGAAAGAGGTGCTTAACTGCGTTCCAATGGGCTACACCTGGATTGCCACTAAAGCGAGCGAGGACACTGACAGAGTAGGCAATGTCTGGCCTAGTGCAAGTAGCAAGGTACTGTAGTGAGCCAATAGCACCTAGGTAGTCGACTGAGCGCATGAAATCGAGGTCTTCTGGCGTCTGAGGGCACTGGGAGCGAGAGAGACGAGCTCCTGGATCCATGGGGGTGGTCACTGGCTTGCAGCTGGACATACCAAAGCGCTCGAGCATGTCGAGGCAGTACTGGCGCTGAGACAGCGATAGGGAGTGCTTGGATCGATCCCTGTCTATCTTGATCCCCAGAAGCTGAGTAGTAGCACCTAGATCGCGCAGTTTGAAGTGGCCCTTGAGCGATTCAATGGCCTGCTCAATAGCCTCTAAGGACTTTGAAGCAAAGGTCATATCATCCACAAAGACAGGGAGAATTATGCGGACATCACCTCGAGAGTAGACATAGATAGATGCGTCTGAATAGGACTGAGTCCAGCCTAGTGACTCAAGTACAGATCGCAATTTGCGATTCCAGCGATTACCCCCTTGCTTAGTGCCATACAAGGCCTTATCTAGCAAGCAAACTAGCTTTTTGGGGTCGCCTTCTGCAAATCCCTCTGGCTGCTCCATGTAGACCTCACAGTCCATGTCACCATTCAAGTAGGCATTAGAAATGTCTACTGAACGAAGATGCATATCATGAAGGGCAGCCAGGGCGAGCACTATCCTAACAGTGGGCAAACGCACTGTAGGGGCAAATATCTCGAGGTAATCAAAGCCAGGGCGCTGGTTATAGCCCTTGGCTACGAGCCTAGCCTTGTAGCGATCTATAGAACCATCAGCATTGCGCTTGATCTTAAACACCCACTTTGAGCCTATAACCTTGCGGTCATTAGGTCTGTCGACTATAGACCAAGTCCCATTGCTCTTGTGGGCAGCTAGCTCATCTAGAGCAGCCTGGTGCCATTGCTCTGCATCAGAACGACGCATTGCCTGCAAATAAGTATTAGGCTCAACTGAAGTGCTCGAAGAAACCTTGTAGGCATCCTCCTCATCCTCAGAGTCCGAGACTATGTCTCCTTCTACCTGCGCAGGACTAAGCTTCCACCACTCTCGAGGAGGGTTTCTGCGCCTAGCAGGTAGTCTGGCACCAATACCAATTGGACTCTGGGGTAGAGCAGGAGCCACCGGTGCAGGTAGAGCATCAGGAGCAGCTAACAAATGATTAGCAGGCGGAGCAGGCTCAGGATCATGATCCAGATCACCAGGAGCGACTACTACTGGAGCAGGCTCAACTGGAATCACAGCAGGCACAACTGGCGCTGCTGGTGGATCTACCTCCCCCCTAGGATGCTGAGCCTGCTCAAACTCCGGCTCATCCTCGTCAGAGAGCACAGGAGGGCGATAACCAGCATTAGCAGGTAGCTCAGGAGGAGGATTAGGCGCACCAGAGTCAAGGGAGGGCCTCTTGGAGGCTAGGAAATGGCGTTCATCAAAATCAGCGCGCTCGGAGATAATGCAGCGCTTGGTGGCGAGGTTGTAGAACTTCCATCCCTTGTAGCCCTGTGGGTAGCCAATAAATACACACTTCTCATAATGAGAACCAAGTGCAAGACGCTTATCCTTTTGCACATGCACATAGGCAGTGCAGCCCCAGACCCTCAGGTGCGATACATCAGGCTTGTGG
>JBBPTH010000210.1:0-15853 GCA_038094055.1 Chalciporus sphaerocephalus | reverse complement strand
ACAGTCTGTTTCATCATAACCCTTCCAGTACACAAGATATTCAAGTTTGCATTGCCATAAATGGCTGTCCATGATATAGTCAACTTCCCATTCATTGTCTCTGTCTTCCATTACATTTACTGGCCCTGGCTGTGATATAGGTTGCCCTTCAAGGATTTCACAGTAGGGTTTAATGCAGTCGACGTTAATGGTGGGATGAATCTTCATTGAGCAAGGAAGCTTTAATTTTACTGCATTTGGTCCTGCTAAACCAATAATTTCATAAGGTCCAAGCCATTGCTCAGATAGTTTTTTAGATGCACATATCAAATGCAGATTTTCTGTACTCAGCCAGACTTGCTGGCCAATTTAATATTCTGGTGCAGCCGAGCGGTGTTTATCGGCCTGTACTTTCATTTTTTCTTTGGCCTTAGCCAAGTTATTTTTTATATCTTCAATGGTCTGAGCCATCATTGTAGTAAATGAATCAGCTACCAGGGCCTCAGTGGGAACTTTTGGAGATTCAACCCCTATCCTTGGCTCATATGAGTGTGTGACTGCAAATGGCATCTTTTTTGTTGCAGCATGGGTTTTATTGTTTATTGAAAACTGGGTGATGGTTAGCCAATCAGCCCATTTATCTTTTTTTCAAAGGAGAATATCCTCAGGAATTTTCCTACTTCTTTGTTTATGATTTCTGACTGTCTGTTAGTCTGCAGGTGAAATATCATGCTAAGCTTGGTATTAATACCAAGGGCATTATTAATTTCATGTGCGACCTTTGCTGCAAATTGCAGACCACAGTTCAATGTGAGCATCTTAGGTAAGCCATGATGCTTCCAGACATGGGAGAGGAAGAGGCGAGCTGTGTCGAGTGCCGAGACTTCTTTAGTACAAGGCACCAACTTAACTTCCTTCAAGAATTGGTCAACAACTGTCAGTATTACTGTGTAACTGTTAGAAAGGAGAAGGTCAGTGATGAAATCTGCAGTGACATCTTGCCAGGGCCCCTCAGGGGTGGGAAGAGATTGTAATAGACCACTAGGTGCCTGATTCAAACTTTTGAATCTCTGACATGTATTGTATCTAGCAATGTAGTCCTTAATGTAAGTGGCAAGTCCAGGCCATGTGTAGTTGTGCTGAATTAATTTGAGCATCTTTTCATAATCAGGATGACCAGCACTTGGTATGTTGTGGTATAAGCAGACTACATCTAGCTGCAATAGAGATTCATCCAGAACATAGAGCCAGTTCTCAGGGTTGTAGAGATAGCCATCATATTTTTTGACATATCCCTGTTTGTATAGCTTTTGTACGTCTTTTTTGTGTACTTTGCACCATGCTAAAAATATTTTTTGTTTTATTTATACCCCTTCATTGTTCAAAATGACTGTATGAATGTTCTCCGGGGATATTATGAGAACTCCTTTATTGTCATTCTCTATGCTGATCTGGTGGTCTTCTCGATGTGAGAGAGCGTCGGCTTTTCCCATAGAAGCACCAGGCTTATGAACCCAAATCATATTGAACCTAGACAGATATTGTGTCTATTACACTTGTCTCCAGTTGAGATTCTGTCTGGTCATAAACCATTGCAAATTTGCATGGTCATTCCATATTTCAAATTGATGTCTAGCATCTTCTAGATAATGACGCCATTGCTCCAGTGCCTGTATGACTGAGAGCATTTCTTTGTCAGCAATTGGATAATTCCATTCCTGCAGGGTCATAGAGTAGGAGAAGTAGGCAACCGGGTGCCATTTGTCATCTTTGAGAACTGAGAGCACAGCACCAGTTGTGTAATCTGATGCATCTGATTCAATACGGAATTGACAATCTAGATCAGGGAAGGCAAGGATAGGAGTGGAGGTGAAATATTGTTTAAGCATGTCAAATACTGATTGGCAGGCATTGGTCCAGTCAAAGGATTGATCTTTTTTAGTTAAATCATTTAGTGGACATGTGATCTACACATAGTCCTTGATGAACCTTTGATAGAAGTTTGCCAAGCCTAGAAAACTCTATACTCCTTTTACTATCTTTGGTTCTGGCCATTCCAGTATAGCCAAAATCTTGCTTTGATCCATTTTTATCCCATCTTTCCCTACAATCATCCCAAGGAAATCCACCTTGACAACATGAAAAGCACATTTTTCTGGTTTTACAAATAAATCATTTTCTTCTAACCTGCAAAGAACTTCAAGGATGATCTTGTCATTGTTACAAACGGTACATTTCTTACCTTTCTTATCCTACACTTTTACTTACCTGTCTATGCTTTCACTTGACTTAGCTTTACTTTTGGACTTAGATGAATATCTTGTACAATAGTCATGTGACTTAATCACCTGACCTGATCACCTGACACTTGTCATGTGACACGGACTACTTCTCCGCTTACTCATATATGCTTACTCTTGATTACTCATTCCCGATTATCTTTCTTACTAAGATTGCTGCGCTGCAGTCAATTATTACTCATCATCTCCATTGTTCTTACTCAGCTCACTGCACAAGGCTATGCATTACTGCACATTGCTGTACAAGGTACTTTTGCTATTGGCTAGTAGTTAAGGTTCATACCAAATAGATACAAACACACCAATAGTATATAAACCAGGAGTCTGAAGGGCATTCCCCTCAGTCTTGTTCTCCTGGAGTTCTCCTCAATGGCTCTCCACTTGCCTGACTACTCTATTGTTCTGACTCAAGCACTTCAGCGCTCTAAGTGAGTTGTTGAGTGTTTCAGTCATGCTCTACTTGATTGTCTGTTTTTGTAAAGATCATCAGATTATCTATATACACGACAACCATATCATCCATGTCTGCAAAGATCTCATTTATTATCACTTGGAAGGTGGCGGGGAGTTGCATAAACCAAAGTACATTACTTTTGGTTCATAGGATCCTCTGAAGCATACAAAAGCGGCCTTCCACTTATTGCCTTCTTTGATCCTTACATTGTTATACCCCTATCTTAGATTTATTTTTGTGAACATTTTAGCTTCTTTGAGCTTATCAACTAGTTGGCTGATCAATGGCAGTGGGTAGTTATTTTTGACCATGTGTTCATTTAGGTAATGGTAGTCCTGTACCATCCATTTGCACCCATCTTTCTTTGGAACAAAAAATACCGGTGACATTTGTTCTGATTTGGAAGGGATAATGTAATCTTTTCTGAGTTGGTCATCAATAAAGTCTGATACTTCCTTTTGTTCATCATCTGATAATGGTATGATTCTTCCTTTTCTGGGTTTAAACATGTCCTTTAGTTCTATGGCATGATCCCATGGCTTTCATAAGGGCATCCGCTCTAATTTTCCTTTTGAGAAAACTTTCAGAAACTTGTGATACTCTTTTGGTACCATTTCTTCAACAGTCTTTTCCTTTTCTTTTGGGACTGCATCTAGCGCATGGATAATAGCATAGGCAGTATATTGGGCATCTCTTTCATGGTGATCTGAATTCTCTATATGGAGGTTTTCTTTTTCTTGGAGTAAGGCACATGAGTTTGGATATCTTGTCATTTTTACTATGCCCTTCTGCCAATTAATTTCCGAATTGTGGCAATGTAGCCATGAGAAACCCAGGATGAAGGCGTTCTTGCCTAAGTCCATTACTTCTGCCGAGACCATTTCCCAGTATCCCATGTAATCAACAATTAATTCTACAGAGTGTATAATAGATCCAGCAGAATTTCTTGTTCCATCCACATTATAGACAGGAATGTTGTGGTGGAGTTTTTGTAAGGGAATGTGGTGGTCTTTTGCCCATTGGCAATTGATAAAGATAACGTTTACTCCTGAGTCTAGGAGAGCATTAAGAGGTGTAAATGTTCGACCTTCTTTAGGCTGAATTGAGATTCATAGGTTGATCTCTCTATCCATCACATTTGACCAGATGAGAGACCCTTCTGGGATTTCTTTTAGAGGGGAGGAAAAAGAGGAATTAAGCACCAGATTAATGTCCTGGCTGAGCTCACTAGGAGGCCCCTCTGATGTTATAGAGTAAGTAAAATTATTTTTGTATTTATCATCTGTGACATCCACGGGATTTTCTATATCAAGCAAAGAAAATTGAGAACCCTTGACACACCCAGGATCATGTGAAGAGTTATTCATTTTTTTGAGAGGAGACCCTCATAATCTTGGAACCAGGCCTGAGCTTCTTCGAAACTCATGCCCTGTATTGCCCTTGATAAATCAGAGCCTTCCTTTTGCTTTTCCTTGCCTGTTGCAGAGGTACTCACTTGTGTGGGTTTAACATCATCACTGGATGTATCCTTTGTGCTTGTGGCATGAATTTGTTTTGACTGCTTCCTGCAGTCTTTTCTATGGGATTCCTCGAGAAGCTTACACTCTGGGCATTGCACCTGGGGTTTCTTATAGTCCTTGACAAAGTGATCCCCTTGGCAGTTGTAACATTTGCTGCGGGGGGCCTTGGTATTGACTGCATCAATGTCCATTGTATTGGGGTCATGTATTGTGGCACGCTGTGCTATCTCTTTCATAATGAAGCCGAGCAGTTGCTTTCTGTCGGCAAGTTTCCTTAGTTCTGCTACAAATCCGTCATAGTCATTATAGCATCCTTTTTCCATAATTATCTTTTTGATGAGCTTCTGATCAGCATTCTGTTTGAGGAGCTCAATATGTCTGGTATCATCCTAGTTGTCTAGGGCATAATGTGTTTTGAACTTAGTGAGGAAGGTCTCCATCCTCAGTGAACCTTGTTTTAAACCAGTAATCATTTTCTGGTGGTATTCTTGTTTATTTGATGACTGGAACTAGTCTGTGATTATCTTTTCAAATTCCGACCATGTCCACTGGTCTCCATCGAGAATTCTTGACATGATTGCCTATGAGAAATCACTGACATCCCTACCTTTCATTTGGCTGAGGATGGCCTTGATGTCTCCTATTCCTCTAAGCAAGACGTAGTTTTCTTCACACCATGTGTGAACTCATATCCATCATTCTTCAAATTTCTTTCTCTTTGACCCATCATAGTCTCCGGGATCCACTATGATTTTTGATATTTTTACCGGGCCAGCTGGTGGCGGTGCAGTGCTTGTGGACCCTGATGGTCTAGACTGGGCAGAGAGGTCTGCAATTTCTTGCTCCAGGTGCAAGTTCTCTCTTGCCAGTGCCTGCATTATATCTGCTTGTTGCTCTAGAAACAGCCTCAGTTGTATCCCTAGAACAGAGGCTTGTGGGTTTGCTACATCTAGCGCCATTGAGCTGAGAATCACAGCCAAGTCATGAGGGAGGAAAGTAGACATTTTATTATATTATTTAAAACTTGTAGTAGAGGGAAGATTTGGTGGGATCTCGTGGCCTGAGACTTATTCTAGTTGTTGCTTTGTCAGGTCTCAGGTCTCCTGCGACTGGTCTCCTGATCAATGCTCTGAACCACACTGGCTTCTTTACCATATGTGTTCTCTTCTTAGATGGCTCCTCAGATACTACCAACTCTTCTTTTTCTCTCTTGTATGCGAGAAAAAGATAAGAGAAGTCTTGCTGGAACTTCTTCACCCACCGAGACCTGAGCAGCTTCTGCTTCAGTATCTGGCTCTTCAGTCTTAACTATCATAGGAATGGCTTGTGTCCCACTAGGCCCTATAGCTACAGATGCTATGTAAGGGTGATCTAATTGGACGCCTGGCACTGAGTTACTAGTGTTACTATGAAAGCCCCAAAGGGTGGTGTGAAAAGTAGGGAAGTATACTATTGAAGCTTCATCAATGGAGGTACTACTTCTTAGAGGCTTTGACATGTGCTTGAGGTCAGTTTACAAGCAGTGTCGGGGAGTAGCAGGTGATAGGGAGGGGAGTTTAGTTCAAGTGAAACACTTGAAAGTCCTATGACAATCAGATGCTACTCAAACATAGAAGGAGAGGACTGGAATAGAATGGTTGGACTTTGGAGGAAAGACCAAGTGAACTAAACTGGAGAATGTCTAGCTTAGCCCTTGGGGTTTATATACTCATAGGCTTGTATGTACATGTTTGGTCCTTATCTACTACTAATAGAAATACCCATAACTCTAGAGATAAGTTGATAAGAGAGACATATGCTATTGGAAGAGCAGAAATGAAAAGCATAGCCTTTGTAATGTATGAGATATAAGAATGGAAGAGAAGTAAAGAAGCAAGGCTGTGGCATAGCCATATAGAAATGAAGAACATGAGGAAAAGAAGAAAAGAAGGAGCCAGAATGAACATGGGAAGACATGTGTTCTACATATGTTCAATATAACTAAAAGGGGAAATGACTGGAGATTTGAATCGGGAAAAGAGAGAAAAAATGACTAAGTCCATTGAATGTGCTTGTGGAGGTAATGAACTGTAACAATATGTATATGTTTGTACTGGATCTACTGATATCCTGTGTCTACATAAGAAGAACATGTGTAACTACATAGCCATAAAATGGAAGAGAAGCATAACATGTATGATGTGCATGAAAGAAGTGATACATGTATATATCACAAGATATGGCAGAGTAGAAGATTATATATGAAAGACATGAGAAAGTCATGAGATATAAGTAGAGGGTTTCATAGATCTAAGATAAATGAGATTATCTGTTAGCAATTATGTGAAAGGAAAGATAATGTGCATCCATGAGTACAAGTGAAGTTGTGAAAGAAATAAACAGAAGTCTGTGTTCAAAGATAAGATAAGATAATGAAGAGAGAGAAAATGTTCTAAGTCCAGAAAGTAGCATTTGTAACACCTGCTGTCATCTGCCTTGGAGCTATTGATTGGTACAATGTATAGTAAGATTGCAAAAAGGGTATGATACTGCCTGAGAAAGCACCAAGTGCTTTAATACTGTCTTTCTTCAATGAAGAAATTGAGAGGGTGATGGAAAGTGTTTTTTTCGGCATGGTCAGACCACGCGAAGGGTGGTCCTGAGGGACATATCCGTAGCCCTGTGTGTTGAGCGTTGTGAATGACACCCTGAGTGACCTGCATAATCCAATCAGTCCATCTGATATGATGTCACTCGGCGAGAGTCGCTCTTATCGCCAAGTCCAATCGCATTAGGCGAGGCCATGATGGCGAAACAAACTGTTGACAACTTGAACACCAGCTACCTGAATATTGAATGCCCAGCGGTGGATCGCCTCCAATCAGTCACAATTTCTTGTCGATTGGTCATAAACAACCCATTCGGAAAGTAACGGGCCGCCATATTTAGCTGGACCCACCGATGTCAACAAAAGAGATTTATATCACTTGTGCAGCACGCGGTCGATCTGAACTTTGTCCAGTACTCACTCTGTCCTGAAGGTTTTTCGGTTCTCTGATCGTCCTCTCTGTCACTTATGTCTGTCTTTATAGAAGAACAACTCGAGCGATGGCTGACCAACCTGTGCTAGAAATTCGGGACATCCCGAACCGAGCATGGGTTCTGTCACCAATCGATCGTCGTTACCCGTTCCCGTTAACTCGCTTAAGGTGGCTTGCTGACGACCGGATCGTCTGTTCCTCGCAAGATGACACCATACAAATATGGGATACGATGAACCGTAAGCAAGTGGGCATTTCAATGCAACATGAAGGTCCCATCAACAACTTCGTAGTCACCAAGGATGGCCGGATCATCTCACAATATTGCCCGCGGTTTTCCTTCAATAACCCCCAATTTCTGACGGTATGGCAGGCTGCTACTCAAAAACGCCTCAGCCACCAACATATCAAGGAACCTGGTCTCGTCAACAACTTCACTTTATCCGAGAACACAGATGTGCTTGTGACCTGTCACACCTTGGATCTCAGAAACAGGACTCTGATCTTCTGGGATGTGGCAGGAACACCTCAAGTCAAAATTCCAGCCCTGTCTCTGGGAGAGTTCGCAAGAGAGGCCAGAATCGAAGTTTGTTTCTGTCCCGATGGCAAGAAACTCGCGGTACTTCGTTCTACAGACTCAGTGGCATGGATCACCATATTCGATGTACAAAGTGGTCAGCGTATCTTTGTATCGCCCGAACTTGAAGGCGACGAGTCAATTGGTCCTGGCAATTTGTTTATCTGGTCATCCGACGGTAGTCGGTTTTTCTACGGACTGTCCAATGGCTTGATCCGCTGCTTGGATTCAAGCACCTGCGAGATCATCTGGGACTCGCCGAAGGGCATAAATGACAATCATCACGTGTCCCATATTTCACAAAGCCCAAACGGGAAGTGGCTCGTCAGTGGCAGCTCACGTTCTGATCTGATTGGTTTGAAGGATATCGAATCTGGAGCTCCTGTTGGGCAAGCCCTTAGTGTCAAAATTACCTACCCTTTCCATTTACCGTCCATCGACTTCTCACCCTCTGGAGAGTTCATTGCGTGCATCGACAATAACCGGTGTATTGCTATCATCCGTGTCCCCTGGTGGGATCACGATGATGATGATCAACTTGTTTTATTTTTTATTCATGTGGGAACTTTCTCAGGCTGACACGAATGTTGCAGGTTCCAACCCCCATTCTTGACGTGCGTTCAAGTTCTAAATATTCAGCCTGACTTTCGCGCGAAATTCTGAAGTACCATGTATGTAGTTATCTGCGGTCATTTCGTCCGATAGTCCATCGAATCTTCCTCCTGAACCCGACATCGACTTCATCGACGTATGTTCTCTCTCCTATATCGACTAACCTGGACCATATCTTGATCCCTGCCATTCACGACTGTAGGCATCTCCACGTCGCTCGGTTCTCCCTCGAGACCGCCCCACACATGACTCCTCTGCTCGCCCCGTCCGTGTGCGGTACTCACCTTTCTCTGGAAGTTGGTGGAAGAATATACCCCGACTCCGATTCATTCGTGATCTCCCCAATCCAGTATATTTAGCAACCGCACCACCACGTTCACATGTTGCTTCGAGGGAGAGCGTTCAAAACACCCGACACTCAGCCCCGAGTCCTTCCTCAGCTCCGATCCCTGAACATGACTCAGACCAAGATCCCACAGTTACTGTCGACATGCCTTCTGTATCGAGCAGTAGTAGAGATGAGAGCAGCAACAGGCCCGATTCTGACTTAGACGTTCACCACATTGGGTGTTGTGGACTACTGTCAAATCGTCACCATCGTCGACAACTTCAAGTTGATGCTGCCACTGGATCGTCTTCACCTACCACACAACCACCTGCCGATTCTACATATGCTTCCCCATCTGTCCCCCACGCGTCATCCTCACGTGCAGTAGACCACAGTATTCTAGAGATTTCAGCAGTTGTACGATCTGACGCTGACGCTGCATGATATCCGCATCTTTCAAGTTTCTTGATCTATCCGTAGCTGTAACATTGAGATCATTCTCGTTTCAAGGACCCGTTTGTGTATTTCATGTAGTTCTCTTGAGCGCTGTCAGCGTCACTTATCAACCTGGGATTTTGGATGTCGTGGATTCATGAGGCAGCCATCATGAGAGACGACTGCTCCTCCTTGCCCATTTCTGTTGCGAACGATCCTCCTCATCCGACAGTTCCATTTAATCGACCACTGTGGTATGTCGTCGAAACGGAGCAGCAAATATTGTAAAAGTAAAGTTGATGCCTGTGGTAGATGTAGCATACACGATACGCGGCGCATTCATGAAATTTGCTATTCTCTCTCGCAATGCCGCCACTTCTGTCGTATCCACAAAGGTATCTCTAACCTTCCTGATAGTCGCCCCACCCGATTCAGTCATCGTCGTCCTTGGCTTCATCTTATTCTCAATGTCGTTCTCCACACATATCTAAACAGACAGCGTGAGTGTTAGTACACCAGAAGTTCGACTCGGAGTAGACACGATCCTTACTTCAGGCAAGCGTCCACGGTGAGTTCCTGTTCGAGGAAGATTGAGCTCATATAGGATCGCGCCCTCACATAATCCATGGCTTCAGGTATGATGTCATTCCCAACGAGCGTGAAAGACCCATGCCCATTCCACCTACATGCAAGTCTTGAGATCCCAGACTATCGACCTTCGCCCGTGCCATTCTCCACAGCTCTTGAATACCTTCGTCAAGGTCTAACCCTCTCTCACAACAAAACATGTAGATCTGCACCATTCCTTCGATATCGTCGGGAACGAGGTTGACCGTGTGGAGGAGCGTGGTGAAGATGTCCCTGTTGGTGGGCTCGACGGCAATATTCACGGTTGCCACGAACGCATATTGGAATCCAACCTCACATTTCGTGTCGTTGACGAGGTCCAACTCGAGAGCGACGTCTACTTCAAGGAACCCCCAGATAGTAGTTTTTTTTTTTCCGAAGAGCTAGACGAGTTTCAGGGGGTTATAACGTCCGGATGAGGTGCAACAATGCTTGTGTTCCGGCCTGGGATTGTGTACCACCGTGACTGAGATATCTGCACATGTCACAGACGAGCTTCCGCAACGCACCAGTCCTTTTTCTGGCAGTCTCTGGCGCAATAGAACGGGTCTTTACACTGTGCCAATGAGTACTCGGCATGACAGTGGTTATGATGAAAATCTGGTATGGTGCTCACATTTTGACACGTCCGTAGACCTCCACGGATGACACGGCAGAAGGTACACACCGCCTGCTTTACGGGTTTCCTACTAGAAGCAACGGGACTCGGCGGTGTTTCGTTGTACTCGACCATTCCGGAACTGCTGTATGTTGCGTGTTGCATGCTGACCGCAGATGGCGGGGGCGAATAGTGGGGGGTAGACTGACTGAAGAAATTCATTGGCAATGCGCTTTTAGGACATTTGAACAATGAAGTATTAGCCGACAAATAACCATCTTAGCCTAATCCGATTGAGGGAACCACTCACCACCCATTGTGCACACGTACAGATATATGACAACCTGAGCCATCCGTGGATGACGTGTGATAGAGGTATCACAGAATACTACTTGGACTGGGAGGCAGCTGAGCATCGATTCAAAATACTGATAGTCGGTATCAAGAGCAAAGTACTCTCAACTGTGAAGTTGGAGCTGACCGACAATCGTGTTTTCATTCCTTTGCCAGTGAAGATAGTCCCGACCAAACCAAGCAAGAAAATCAGTAGAGTGTGAGCTTGAGAGAATCAACCATCGTTCCTCTGCCGTCAACACTCACCGAGTTGGGTCGACTCATCATGCTGGTGACCTATGAAGTATATGTGACATATAAGCATCCTGTCATTTGCCAGATTGACCAACGGCCACGACTTATAGTATCTGTGTCAAGGTGTGGTCATACTTATCCGTTAGATCCAGAACGAAATTGAGTATGATCGAGAATACTCATAGCCGAGTCGAATCAAGTTGGGTCAGCCATGGAAGAGAAAAGAAAAAGAAATCCGACCTGCCTGGCTCGAACAGGCGACCTCAAGATGATTTTTTTCCGATTACAGTCTCGCGCTCTTCCAACTGAGCTAAGGTCGGCTCATGAAGACATTGAGTAATTAGTCTCAAATATATGCAAACATTGGACGACGTGGTTATGTGCTCGCTCATAGTCTGGTGGTCAGACGTGCTCAACTACGCTCATTCAACACGCTGTCCATGGCTCGCGCACACCGCGTCGCTGTCTTCGCCTCTGCACTCCTTCTCATCTACTTCCTCGCCCTCTTTTCTGTAATACCCATCCCTCTCCTCGACGCCGACCTCTCCGCAGAACTTCTCCCCATGGTACGTCTCCCTCCGAACTCCTATCCAACTGTAGAACTTGAACGCACGTATACTGATTCCATGGTGGCTGCTCGTCTCTTTCGGGTCGTACTCCCTCTGGTGTCTCGGCTGGGGTCTATTCACATTTAGAGACTGTCCCGAGGCATATCACGAACTACTCGGGGTGCGTCGTATTTCGCGTTATCCCCTACCCTCTCCCCAGATTTACTTCTGTCTCTCAAACCCATGTGTACTCACACCCCCTCTTAGGAAATAAACGAGGCGAAAAACGACTTGAGAGCTAGAGGCGTCACTGTAGACTAGTGAAGCAGGAGAGAGCTGTATCCCCGTCTCGCTATGACATTGACATTTTATCACTATTCATACAAGGGTTGGATGTGTGGCCCCGAGAAGCATCATGCCACTCATGGAAGACGCACGGAATAGGCATCATCTTTCCACTCGTTCTCCATCTTGTGCCTGCAACCTTAAGCCGACGAGATCATCTTTCATTCCATGCCTACCGTGGCGTCGCCCCTAAACACGCTCGCATTGGAAGAGACGTTCAAGTCAGGTTACGAAACTGAAGGCGCATACACGTCAACTCTGAGCACACAGAACATACGACTCTGATTGGCAAACTGCTCCTCATCCATAGATGGTTCAGCGGACACTATGGTACCCGGGGAACGCGAATGAGTTAGCGCTGAATTGTGAGAGGTGGGTCGCATGCGAGACTGATTGGCAGTGATTTGTGAAGAACACCGACTGTCGTGATTTCTCACTCGTGATGGGGGTGATCAGGACGTGTTCGTATTCCCGCTCGCTACTCGGATAGTTGACTCCTCATAGATCAGTTACCTCCTGAGTGCCTACGTGAGCATGGGCAGCTTCACACGTCGATCTTTTAATGTCATCACATAGTCAAGTCTAACAACAAACTCCATACACCCCTAGGAATAAAGTCCTCCCCACTCCAAATCCAAACGCGCGTTCAGAGTCCACTAGCAGAACATACAAACGAACTCGATCCAACCCCTTTCATTTCATTCTGACCCGGAATCAACTCTAACGACCACCTTCCCTGTCGCTCGTCCCGTCAACAACCGATCGTACGCATCCAGCGCATCCGCAAATTCGTACGTCGAGTCCACACGCGGACGAAGCGAACCTAACCCCGCACGCAACGTCCCCAATATCAGTCACACTCACAACGAACGACACACGAAAGATGAACGCGATTCCAGTTCTGTCCAATCCCAATGAAGATAAACTACGAGTCCCACTCACCTTTGTCGACTAGCCAACACAACGCCTTCAGATCTTCCTGATCGTTCACGACACTTACCAGTCTGAATAATTGCCCCCGCAAAAAAAAAAAAAGAAAAAAAATTCACTCAGCGCTCCACCCACGCGCGCACAAAAGAGACGCGGACGGATTCACCTCCAAGAGCGTTTCACGCCACCCAACCAAGCCGGTCTTGCAAGCGTCCCAACCGCCCTTCCAACCATCCTCACCACCCCCTTTTCGTCAGGCCACATCCCTGTCGTGACGAACGTTCCTCCTTCTTTGAGATACGCTTCTGATTGTTGGTACAAGCTCATGTCGGATAAGCCCACCGCGTCGAATATCATGCCAAAGGGTGTGCCTAGTGTTACAGGCTGGGACCCAGACCCAGACTCGGACTCGGACTCGGACTCGGGTGAAGAAGGGGACGGGGGCTGGGACGGGGATGACACGAGGGAAGCGAGGTAGGACGGGAGCGACACAGACGTGTAATCAACAAACACATCCGCACCAAGCTCACGCACGAACGCTTCATTCCGCGCCGACGCAGATGCAACGACCCGTAGACCGAGCGATGTCGCAATCTGAATCGCGTAGATACCGACGGCTGTGGATCCTCCGTTGATGAAGACCCATTCCGGTGGTGTGCGCTGTGTGGGTGTGGGGGTGGGGGTTTGGGCGATGGAGTGCTCTCGAACGAACTGCGTGAGATCGTACCCCCCGAGTCGAAGTCCTTGAAGAGCAGTTAACCCAGCGAGTGACATCCCCGCTGCTTCCTCCCAGCTCAACGTCTGTGGCTTCCTAACCACATTCGCAGCTGGGAGTGTGACGTATTGCGAGAGTGCACCTTGACGGATACGGAATTGGAGTGCTTTGTGCGAGTTGATGAGACATCATGCATCGTGCCATCCCATCATGCAATCACGAATGATGATATATGATAACCACACACCGTCATCGCCAAACATTCAGACGAAACAAGTCTGTCAAATAAACCAAGATGGAACGAGACTATCACTCACGGACAGGCACCCACCCCAACACCTCCTCCCCCTCCCTCAACCCACTCGCATTCCCCTGCACGATCACCCCCGCAAAATCATGTTCGGAAGGGTGCACATTCCAGCGTGTCATGAGCGTCGGTATGGCACGCATGAGTTTCCATCCCCTGTCTCCGTGTCGTCGTCAGCGCTTACACATCGAAACTCGACGCCAAACCCGAACTCAAACCCAAGACACGACACGACATACGACATACGAAACACCACACGCGACGCACAACACATCACTCTGGAACACAATCCCGACCCCCCGACCGTCGGCGACCTCCATCATGACCCAAACACGTATACGAGGGAAACACGACGACACTCACACAGGATTCAACGCAGCCGCTTTCACCTTCACGACCACATCCCCATCCCCATCTCCCCTTTTCGGTTTCGGTTTCGGTTTCGGTTTCGTTTTGGGGTTGGAAATGGACTTGGATGACGGTGGAGATACGACCTTGACGTCTGTACGAAACGCCAACGCGGTGCGCGGTGTACCCTGACGTACGACCAGCCATGCGCTCTGGGTTCGGATTTGGGATCGTGTCTGTGTCGGTGTCAGTGTCGCGCGCGCGCGCGCGCGCGCGCGCGCGCGCGCGCGCTAACGCGCGCGCGCGCGCGCGCGCGCGCGCTCAAAAAAAACCCAACTCGGCCAACCTGACACGTGTCGCACGTTTTGGATCCGCCTTCAAAGTTTACGGCGGGCCGCGAAAAACAACTTTGGAACCATATACTGTACCATGACACAGTTACAGCTGGCACACCTCACACCACGCCCCCATTCCCATAGTAAATACGCACCACCATACGTACATACTCCGAATCCGGAACCGAGCCAGCGAGGGGACGGAGGGGACCAGGGGGACTGAGGATGCCGCTCAATACTGTACTAGCAAAAGCAGTTTCCATAACGTAAATGTATGTAACCGATGTATGTACGTATCGTATGTATGTATGTATGTGTGTATGTATGTAAAGAAAAAAATGGTGTATATCTTCTACTCTCGTTCTTATGGCACATGTTGTTCGCGATCATGATAAGGCGTGAGGCGTGAGCAAAAAAAAGAAAAGAACAAGAACAAAGCCGAAACGAAACGAAAGAGAAGGGGGTCGCGAAAAGCGAACTTGGGTGGAATGCGGGCGAGGCCTTGAAGCACGGGAGAACGGGAGAACGGGGAAAAAGAGGAGAGTGGAAAGAGAGAAAGATACGAGACAGCACCAGCCCATCTGATATCACAGTACCATGTCATTGACACGCACCAACCAACGACAGTCGAATGCATTAATAACAAAAATTCCAAAAAAAAGGACAGGACAGGACAGGATTGAACAGAGCAGAAACGCGAAGGAAGGTAAGAACTTGGAAGAAAAAAAACAAACTGCAAAAAAAGGGGGATGTCCATCAATGCGTCATCCAATTAGAATCGAATCAAAGATTCCAGATACCATGTACCATGTACCATGTACCGCGTATCCTGTTGGCATACCGAGTACACCATGCCAGACTGCTTTTTCTCCCAAAGACGCCTAACCCACGCGCGTTCGCTCAATCGTGCCTGATCGAGTCGTATGTCGGAGGTATCTCTCTTGGGGGCACGTTCTCGTCACTCGGTGCTCTCCCCGCATCTTGATGCACCACCACGTCGTCACCGCCAACACTCTCCGGTGGACCTCCCTGAACCTGTCTCGCTGTGGCCTCCCTCTCCTTCGCGGCCCTCCTAGACGCCGCCGTCGACGTCGTCGCCACAGTCGAAGGCGGTGGCGACGCCATCGGTGCAGGCGCATGCCAATCAGCAGGTCCAGTCCCGGTCCCATACATATTCACAGGCACGGACGTCGGATACCCAGCTCGTCCATACCCTTGCGTCATCGGTGCCATCACCCCTACCCCACTTTCATGCGACGTCGACCCCATGCCAGGTGCATAATACAT